>JAOXNN020203447.1:0-21970 GCA_028571205.2 Hydropsyche betteni | reverse complement strand
AAATTAATCAAATAAAATCCATTTTAGAAGCCAGCGTTAAACTAGGAATTTATGACCGTATCGTGATAAACGAAAATGAATCAGGTCGAAACTTACTTCATCAGGCTGCATATAAATATTGTGACGACGATACGTTCACTTATCTGCTGCATTCAATAAATAGCGACACAACGATGATGGAGAAAATGCTTTCGAAACGAGACAATGAAGGCGAAACTCCTTTAGACGTGGCAGTAAAATACGGACAAATTAATCAAATAAAATCCATTTTAGAAGCCAGCGTTAAACTAGGAATTTATGACCGTATCGTGATAAACGAAAATAAATCAGGTCTAATGTTACTTCATCACGCTGCATATAAATATTGTGACGATGATACGTTCACTTATCTGCTGAATTTAATAAATCGCGACCCAGTGATGATGAAAATTATGCTTTCGAAACGAGATAATAAAGGCGAAACTCCTTTTAACGTTGCAAAGAAATACCATCAATCGATTAAAATCAAAGTCATTTCTAATGTGATTTCCGAATTAGGAATTCGTCTCAATTAACATTATTTTTGTCTAAAATTCAGGCAACTATTTTTTGTTATTATTTATCGTGGTAAATAGATCCCCAAAAATTTAATTTAATCATATAACGGGAAATTCATTTGCAACATTGTTGCACAATAATCGTTACATATTTTATTTCGATTTTATGCGTCCGGGATATTGTGTCATCAAGATTACATCATGCAAAGCTGAGGTCACCATTGCTGTTTCTACGAAGTTGTTGTTCCAAAAATGGACTTATTCGCAAGCAAAATTTTACGACTCAAAGCGGGATTTCGTGTCCGTGAAAAAGGACCAATGGTAGGCCGAGTTTTGACAATCAACCAAACCTCGTGTGAGGACATCGACAACCAATCCCGTCCATTCCATGTTCACCATCCAATTCCCGGCCAACGCCTGAAATTTTTTCTATAAATATCCCTACATGCCGCCCCAGACGGCAGAACATTTTACAAGTCACCCAAAGAACGTACTACAAGTTAGCTACAGAACGTGCTATAATTTGGACACAGATCGGACAGAACACGCAACAAGTACATGAAAGCCGTTCTCAAGGCGGTTGACCAATTCCCGCCATACTTGGATCAGCTTCAACGAGCAGAGCTGACGTTCGGGAAGTAGATCCACCCACCGGAACAGGACCGACAGTCGCTAAGTTAAGAAAGAGGCCTGTTACTGAGAAATTGGATGACCAGCTTGCCACTGTTCCTGTTCTGCTGCTTTCCCTGACGAACAGTTACAGTCTCGGAGGAAGTGTACTTTCATCCCTCTACGAGAGAGACCCTGGTAGAGGGGACCGGTAGACGAGAAACTAGCGAGAAAAGTCTCCCACAGCCTAGGTTACAGGAGCCCAAGGTCAGACATAGAAGTAATCTTTACTAAGCACGCTTCACGTGGACTAACCCATGCTAAAGTATAAATTAATCAATGTACGTTGAACACTGAACATGCTAACTTTGTGCCTCTGAGTCAGTGATCAACCCGGTGTACGGTTGAACCAGACATGCGTTGCAACGTCTCTGAGCTGATATTGTAAAATTACCTTTAACACGTGTTCGTGTGTGCGTCTCGCAAATTCATGAATATTTCGTCCAACTATCGTCATTGAAATCAATATTTTTTTTTACGATTAGTATTTTATCATTCAATGGTTACAGATAAGACAGATCTAGAGTTAAAATTAACCAAGACAAGTACAAATTAGATTTTCAGGCGTAAGATCAACGTAATTTCAAGTAGTGCCAGAAGAAATTTCAGGTATTAATTTAAGACTAGTTCATAATTTTTTTTCAATTGAAAATGAAGAGTTTCACAGAATCGATTATGCAATATTATATAATACAATCAACAAAATATTTCAATTCCAAAAAACTGAAAAATCACTGTTTCATGTCTGAATTTTTTTCGTCGCTCAAATTTTATGAAAAATATCTTCCAAGTTTTCGGTAAATCACATACCAAACATGAATAAACTCATTTACATACATTATTGACTTCTGAACTTTTTCAATATACAAATTTCAACTTACAACTTAATGATTTGTCATTCGTATTTGATTTTATCTATTTCACAGTGCGCGCTTCTAATTCAAGTTATTTTTTATTATATTCACGTATCTAATAACATGTATTATTAATTTCAGGATTCTGCACGACATAATCGTTCTCATATGCTGATTTAATCAAGATAATAAATCAAAAGTGCACCTACAAACGACGCTCATCTTCGAATCAGCTTTTATGACCTTATGGATCTTTGCTATCACTTTTGTTCTGTATCATTGTAACAAGTAGTACTCGAAACTGAAAGGTTGTAAGCGCCTTAAAGTTTAACGCCTTTAAGGTTGTACCATGACAAGCCCTGCATCATCGAGAAACTTTCAAAAAATGCTCAATTTCAACATGAAAATAAAAATGTTTTGTTTATAATATTCAATAATCTTATGTACATATTTAGTCAAATCAAAACAATAAAAAAAATAAAATATAATAATAATGTTTATAAGATTATAAGTGTCAAATTTGAGCGTAATGAATGAACGATGGGCATGTGCTTCACACTTGACCGCTCCATTCTCTGCTGCGTTAATTCGTTTGGTACCCATTTGTCCATTTTTACCTTCTCTATTAAATCCAGGTGTCTTGAAATATTTGATTTTGAAGCTTTGAGATTTAATGCTAAATTCCAAACAGTTTTTGAAATGTGAAATTTTTATAGTGGAGCGGCGCTCCAGTGTGCTCCTACCTCACTACACCACTGTATAATGGTCGATTTCATAAAATAAAGGACAAATGGTCGATTTTTGAAAATAAAATTTGCTTTCGTGCAAGCAAACGCATATTTTCTTCAGAAAATGATTCAAATTTCATGATGTCTATTGGATTGGTATAGAAAAACTATAATTCAACAAAAATATATATTTTTTTAAACGTTTAGAAGAGAGCTTAAAAAATCATGAGTTAATTGATAACGTAACAAGAAGTGCTTTATTGCTTTCGATAGACAATATGTATAATAGTTGGATGAAAAATTTATAATCAAAATATAATTTCAAATAAAAATAAAGATTGTACAATATATGTACATTGTTTAAAAAATATTTTTCGATATTATACAATGACATCTATTTGAATTTTTTAAAAACAAACTCAGTATGAAATAATCTTACAAAGAGAACTAGATGTCTCTTTTTATAAACATTTCATCAAAGCAGAGCGCTGTTTTTGAAAGTTTTAAAACAATTTTTTTTCGATCGTTCGATTCATATTCGTAAATCACAATTTCCAAACGTTTACCCAAATAACAATAGCATAAACGAAACTGGCAAACACCGACGGTAGCACACACTGTCCTAAACACCGAACGTACAACAGAATCTGTGAAAATTTTCGAAATAGTATGATTAAAAAAAAAAAAATTGAAGTATTAATTGGATCATTTAATCGTCATACCGACTTCCAATTGTCCTAAAATGTGTCATGCGCCAGTGTATTATGTGCTAGAATCACTAGAATCAATATCACTATCACTATCGAATCATATGTCTCTGTGCTAGTATCATTTGGGCAAACATCTGATTGTGTCATACCGATGTCATTAGTCATTTTTTGTACGAACAAATGATTGTGCGTGAATCACGATTCATTTCAAAAATAAAATAAATCACATTTTGTATTCCCAAAACGAAAATCGTCAAAAAATCACATTTTTTTATGGACACAATATGCGTTGTTATTGTTATGAAACGTCAGCAGTTGACATTTGACAGCTAACCGTTATCTACTGTTAGTCATAATCGCACAATAATACCCTACATGTCTCTCTATTCGTAATTGTTTTACGAATTTACCATCACAATAAAATCGCTGGTTCGATTCTAACACGAGTGTCTTTCATGTTATCATTCCTTTATGTTATGTCGATTGTTTCACCTAACGAAACAAACATTCATAACATAAACATTGCCATTTCACAACAAAGTCCACTGCGATTAATCATTCCTAACCAGTCAGCCGTGTCTTTTGATGACGACGTTCGTATTATGAACGTAACTGTCCCGAAATGAGTGTCAACGTCGAGACTTCTGGTGATCTCACCGAAACCAACAGTTCCGTTAACGTGAAAAGAACTGGTCTCCGACCATGGATCCAGCTCGTCTACGGGATGGGTCATATACTCAACGATATGTGTGCCTCGATGTGGTTCACATATTTGTTAGTTTATTTTCATCTAGTGCTAGGATTCAGTGCTTCTCAGGCCGGGACCGTTTTGCTCGTCGGGCAAGTGGCTGATGCTCTCGCAACTCCTTTTGTCGGATTGCATTCGGATACTTCGCACCCGACTTCGTGGTGGTCTTATGGGAGAAGAAAAACGTGGCATCTATTCGGTATTTATTCCTCGCATTCAATAAATATTCATTGAAAATGTTGATATAGTTGAATTTTCATATTATAGGCACGATTTGTGTGATTGGATCGTTCCCGTTTATATTTTCTCCGTGTATTGAATGCACTGATGCGCATAAATGGGCGCAATTGATATATTATTCGGCGTTTGTGGTTATTTTCCAAATCGGTTGGGCTGCCGTTCAAGTCAGTCATCTTTCTTTAATACCTGAACTGACTCCTGACGGACACGAACGAACACATCTTACAGCAATTAGGTATTAATATAAATATTTTTATTGATCATTAAATTTTTTTAGTTAATAACATAATTTTGATGATTTTTCAGATACAGTTTCACGGTTGTTTCTAATCTTTTGATATATGTAGTGACGTGGATAGTTTTACATATAACAGATGATTCAAATCAACAAGTAATGATAATAACTTATTTTTTTAATATAAATTATTCTGTCGATACAAATTAGTATGAATATATTTATAGATTGGACCAAATGATGCGAATAAGTTTCAAAAAATTGTAGCTGTCGGTGTGGGATCGGGAACTGTTACTTCTATATTATTTCATTGTTTACTTAAAGAACCGAAACAAACAGTACAAAATGATGTTTCGCCTTTACTACCTCCGAGCTCGACTCCGACATCACATCGTTCCATATTGAAAAGTTTTATATTTTACCAAGTAATTATTTTTCGTACCACAAAATATAAATAACATTTAAATTTTGTACTGCAGTGATTTCAATTATCTTCCACATGTTGTAAATATATAATCATTATGACACATGTTCACTATTTATCGAGTGCTTCCACATGTGAAATTGCTTAGTACACACTCCTGATAAGGAATATGTAAAATTTTATAAAACGATAATATTCAAGATAATTGTTTTCACCGAATCACATTCCAATGAAATATATTATTATGTAATCGAATAAAAACTAATGTGATTTTTAATTTTATAGGTAGGAATTGTGTATATGGGTACGAGACTATTTGTCAATTTGAGTCAAGTTTTCATTCCTTTATATTTACATAAAACATTAGCCTTACCTGGAGTGACTTTGGCGTCGATTCCTCTTGTAATGTATGTTGCTTCATTTGTCACGTCTTTCTTGGTGCGTTCATTCAACCAATATCTTGGACGAAAGGTTTGTTGTATTATTTTTTCAATTTATCAATAACCATAAAGTTACAGATATTCCTCATTTAAAACAAATAGATTTGTGCAAAACTAGTCTTACCAATGTATAGAAAGGAAAGGGATAAGTTTTTTATAGAAAAATTAATGGGTAACCGTTATAACAGATGTAGTCGAAAAATTTGCAGCCCCGAAGATCAGAATTAAAACAAAACTATAAAGAATATTATTTATTTTATTATTATTTAAATAAATATTATAAGTACGAATTGATATATTTGGTTACTAAAAAAAGTATTGCGTTGCGCATATTTATAGTCGAAAACTCGGTTACAAACTTGTTTAACCGTTTCTTCATTGTGGGTAAAAGGTTTAAAGAAATGCATATGTTAGTTTTTGCAAAAATCATTGAAATTCTATCGAAGCTTTCATTACTAATTTTGGTGATATTTGAAACTGATTATTAGTTGAAAACAAGTAATTCGCTGAGAAAACTAAATATTTACAAAGTATAAATATTGCTTTTTTATACATTACATTACCTTTTTTAATGGACGGAAAGTGCAAAGATGCATTAAAAATGTAATTCTTGGAAATTTTCATTGCTATATATAAATACATAACTCGATAAAACGAAATTTTATCAAAAACAAACCATATCAAATGAGAGATACCTATATATGTATAATTTTACAATTTTCAGATGGCTTATACGTTAGGAGGCCTTATTGGAATAACAGGATGTTTATGGATGTTTTTTGGACACGGTGAATCGTATTCGGTTTACCAAATATACATCGTAGTCGTAATATTCGGTAAGTTATTCGAATCCTTTGAAGTTTGAATACACAATATTGAGCTTTTACTCGTATTTCAGGTGCCGGAGGTGCGCTGATGCTAGTAACTAGCTTAGGACTGACAGCCGACTTGATAGGAAACGCGACGAACATCGGAGCGTTTGTATACGGCGCTATGAGTTTTTCGGATAAACTAGCCAACGGATTGGCCGTTGTGTTGATTCAAAATTTGTAGGGTTCTTTTCAAGTTTTTGCGGTTTATGCGAATCACTTTTTTATAATCAATGTCTTAATGTTTCAGAGCCGAAAACGCTAACAGCGATTTTTACAAATGGGCCGTTTCACTGGGGTGTGGAACTTCAGCAGCGTTAGCAGTCCTCATGTTTCTGTCTATAAGAACAAATAGTCAGTCTAGAAATTATATTAAATTTTTCTTTTCGCGGATTCTTCGATTATTAATGCCAAGTGATAGAAAGTTTTTAGTCAAAAGAGTGTGAAAGTTTTAAAAAACTTTAGAACAATTATTTATAATAGTTGATGGTTGTTTATAAGAATCATTTTTGTTTCGATTAAATTATTTATTTTTTTAACGGCTGTTTTTGTGGACTTTACATTAGAAGTTGTATTGTTTCAGGTTTAATAGAACCGGTAGAAGCCGAAGAGGATGTCACAGTAACGGATCCGGCTGAAATATGAGATTGAAAAAATTCAAAATGAACATAGATCTGATTTATGCATTCCAACAGTATTAGTTAACTTTAAACCAATCTCAAAAAATATATTAACTGTGTTATTTTATATTATAGAAACGACTGTGATACATTTTGACTATTTTAAAATAATGTAAATGAATATATTTAATATTATTTAGCCAAATCTGTCGTTTACTTTTTATTATACAAAAGTTTAATGTACTTTTAAAATTTAGTTGTGTTATTATCCGATTGATTTTATTAAATAAAGATGCATTTTATGAGCTTAGCTAGTTATTTTTTAAAAATAATGTAGAATATTTTATAATCAGGATAATGAACTGTAATTTATTTTTCTAAAAGGTATGTACATATTATATAAATATATTTTCACTACTACAGACTAAAAAATTACTAATTAGATGGTTTGGAACCGTAAGAGTATTCATCGTATTTCGGGAAAGAATCTTTTCCTTTAACATCGCTAACTTGTGCTACTTCTCCTCTTTCTTTTGCATATTTCGCTTCTAATATTGCTGCATTTTTTTGTTTCATTTTTATGATGGCTAAATTTTTTTGAACTTCTTCTTCTGTAGGAGGATCTTGTCTATAAAAATGCGTTGAAAGAAATAAAACAAAATTTATAATATAATGAAATGATTTTCAATTGCATACGTATTATATTCGCAATTAAAAACTTGGAACTTATCAAAAAACAACATTGTATAAAAATGTAAAATTAAAAGATTGAAAGAAACTATAAATAATAGTGAGATGTTTCCCACATAATTGGAAAGAACGGAGCTATTTTTAATTTGAATATTTGTAAATAAATTCTAACCTTCTATGCCGAAGCCACGATTCCCATTCCGCTGGTTTTTCAGCATCGAAACCACTTTCACCTTCAGCCCTTTTGAACCATCTTTCAGGTCTTCTTTTGCCACGGGAAGGGTCCGCTGGTATTTCGAAATATTGATTTCCTAAATAATCTTTACCTGCGACGTTGGATTGAGTCCAATCAAATGAGTGTTACATAAAGTTATTGCATACAATGATAAGTGCGTGGTTTACCCATGGGATTGCCAATAATTTGCCTAGGTTTGAAAGAGTCAAAAAAGTATTTCAGAACATTCATAAACACTCGAGGCGTTCGTTTCGCCATGGTTCTGTCTGAAATGTCAAATGACAACTGACGTTATTGGCCATAACACCCTTGACGACTATGTAAAGAATACAAAGTAAATAAATACGTAAGATATGTTTTATGTTACAGTCAAAGTGTATTTATCAGTTAAAATATATTTTGACTGGTTAAAATATAATTTATCCAACCCACGTAATTATTTCGTCTGACAATGGAAATATGATTTGACTAGTCAGACAATCAAGTATCAGACGTCAAGTAACAAGCCAGTGTTGTCAACGCCACTGGCAAACCGCCTCGAAGTCGCATGTATTTAGTGGTTGAAACAAAACTAACGTTTTTGTGATGCATGCCTTGTTGAGATATTATATTATTAAAATCTTCTCAAAAATCAGATGTAGAAGTAAAATATACACATTGTTTAATACAAATATTCATTTGAAAAATCTGAACTGTAAAAACTCATAAAGCAAGTTAAAAGTACATTTTAACTAGTGAGCACCAGTTATATTGTATTTTCACATTTTGAAATACATATACCTTAACTAGACAGTTTGTATTCAAATATAATTTATCTAAAACGTCAGACAAAATATACTTTAACTAATAATACACTTTGACTGTAACATATATATAATACATAGTACATAAATATATACATAGTATGTACATAATATATACGTAGTACATAAATACATAAGATATGTATTTATATTTTTCGGTGTCCAGACTTTTGCCCAAATGACGCAAGCGCACGCGACGCAAGTACATACTGCTGACAGTAGCCCACACGACGCTGGCGTACACCGACGCCAATCCGCAAAAAATATAGGATTTAAATATAATATAAAGAAATAAATATTAGTTAAGGGAATATGATTATCCTTAAGACAAGAAAGTTCATATTCTTGTTGTTTTGTGTTTGAAAATTTGTAAAAATCACCAACTGACAATCAGATTATCAATCAAATTGAAGAATAGATTGCAATTCGTTGATTATTGTGGCAACGGTCAATTCTAATTACAGTTCAAATGATTGAATTTGATTTGTGAAAGCTTGAATTTAATTTTTAAAATACTGAATTTGGAATTTAAAAGCTGTAAGAATCGATAATACAAAAATATTGAAATAATGTCAAATAAATATGTGATAAGTGAACACAGTGACAGATGGACACATGGTTGAATATCAAATTGAATCATTTAGTAGTATGACATAAAATAAACATTCAAAAACGTCTTCATAATAAATAAATAACTTTTTTCAAACTGGTAATTGTGATTCAATATTGTAAAACATTTTTGTTTTACAATAATTAAAACGTGCAGACGTCAGACTAAATGATTATATAATCTATAGTAAAAATTGCACCTCATATTTTTTTCAATAAAAGCCCCTGTTAAATGGCTTTGTGAATAATTGAAAAATAAATGCTAAAAATCACAAAACGATTCTAAATTTCTTATCGTTTTGCGTTATACTTTATCAATAAAAGTAGATATAACTGTTTACCTAAAGGGTGTTGATGGATTGATAACAACGACATTCTTTAACTAAGTCAGTAACGATTCGTATTTCAATGCACCATACGTTTTGACATTCTTTTAAATAATGTATTTAATATTAATACTACTATGCTTATCCTTTGCGAATTCTCAAAGTCAAGAAAACAGCACAGAGATCTTCGATGACGACTATCCGAATTGTGAAAGACATACATCATGCAATTCTTGTTTAATGGAGAACGAATTGTGTATGTGGTGTTCCCACATTGAACATCATTCTTCAACGAATTATTTCCCATCGTGTAGTTCTCGAAGACGGTAAGTAAAATAGCTTTGATAAAAATATGTTTATGAATAAAAATATTTTATAGTTTAAAAACTACAATTTCAGGTTACTTATGTTTGGCTGCCCTGAAGATTATATTTCAAAAATTAGAGACCCTGAATTGAAAATAATTGATGATAGACATTTCACTGATGCTAATGATCAGGATGGAGAGCAGCCTGTGCAAATAAAACCACAACATGTATCAGTTGTTTTTTCACCGTGTAAGAATAAAAATTAATTTATGAAATTATAATGCTCCAATGGATATGATAATTAAATAATAAGTTGCAATTTGAATTTCAGTCGAAACTCAAATTGTCGAATTCGAATATAGACCTGCAAGGAACTATCCGTTAGATCTTTACGTTTTATTAGATCTTACATACAGCATGAAAGATGACAAGGAGACTTTCGTCAAATTGAATCCAAGTCTAATAAATGTTTTGGGCAACTTTACGAAATACCACAGGTGATTCAAAATACATTTCAATCGTTTTTTTTGAAATGGTTAGTATAATTTTCGTTTCAGATTGGGTTTTGGAAGTTTCGCTGATAAACCAATAATGCCTTACATCAGTACCAGTGAACGTCATAAAAGTAATCCTTGTTCAGTGGAAAAGGACGAATGCGGGACGACATACGATTTCAGACACATGCTGGACTTTACTGCTGACATGGAAAAGTTCACCAAAGCTCTCCTTGATAGTTCCATCACTGCCAACTTGGATAATGCAGATGGTGGATTCGATGCTCTCATGCAGGTCCTGGTCTGTGGAGACAGGATCGGCTGGAATTCCAAATCCAGGAAGGTCATCCTCATCGCCACTGATAGTCTGCCGCACTTTGCTGGTGATGGAAAATTAGGTAAAATCGTTTCGGATGTCTCGAGCTTTTTTGGGAGAGTCAAAAGCATTTTTATTTGTTTGAAAAGGTGGAGCGGTTCAAATCAATGACAAGCAATGTCATTTGAACGACGATGGTTTTTATTCCAAAGCCAAAGAAATGGATTATCCATCGTTAGAACAAATTTATCACATGCTTACTGAGAAAAAGGTATTGTTTAATTTAACAAATGTAATACTGCAACAATATTTTTAATTAATATTCGAAATTGTAGATCAGCGTCATATTCGCTGTGATTAAAGAAGTCGAAAATATTTATATCGATTTAGAAAAACTGTTGCCTGAATACACATTCGTTGGGAGCTTGGAAGAAGACAGTGCCAATATTTTAGAGTTGGTCAAACAAGGATATGAAAATATTGTTAGGACTGTGAGTTTTGAAGTTTCTGAAGATGAAGATCTTGAATTTGAATTATATTCGAATTGTGGCCGAGAAAAATTTTCATTTTATAAAACATCTAAATGCACTGACGTAACGTATGGAAATACTTACAAATTCAAGATGGAAATAAAGTATAAGGAATATCGTCGGCAGACCAATGCAAAATTTACGGTAAATTGAAATTTATTAATTACATATCTAATTTTAAACAAAACGTAGTCGGAATTCTTTATAATATTTATTGAAAATGTCTCATCAGTACGATAGCTGAAACCAAATCGTCTCACTGTAAAATTAGCGTTTCTTTTATATTATATATTTCCGGTATGTTTAATGTAGCCGAAGTCAATATAGAACGTGCTTGAATGTCAAAATCAAGTTTTTAAAAGATAACATCGATAATAAAATAGTATATGTTATACGAGTATTTCAAATTATATGACGATAAAACAACAATCTGGCTAAATGTTGTTTACGTATAACTGTTTCGTTGTACTATTTTTTGTGTAAATAACAATAATCGAAATCAACAAATAAAATTGAAATAACTCACAGTCATTTAATTTCCGCGATTGATTATTGTCGGCAAAGAAATTTAATTAAAAAAAAACTTTTGTGATTTTAGAAAAAAACGGTACATATCAGCGAATCCCTTTTAGGACAAAAATTGATCACCTTTGATATTGATATAATTACTAATTGCAATTGTAGCGAAAATGATGCTGATTTCAACACGACATGTCCTTCCAATGCTCAATTTGAATGCGGCAAATGCAATTGTCTTCCGGGATGGTAAGATCTCCTGCAATATCAATTTTGTTACCAAACACTTTTTCAATAATTATTTTAAGGTCTGGAAAGGATTGTCAATGCAATACAGATAAAACTGAAGCTTTTGAGCACGTCAAAAGCTGCCGAAATCCCGACAGCAATCTGATCTGTTCTCGCAATGGAGAATGCTTCTGTGGTTCATGTGAATGTGATGTTGGTTGGACAGGACAATTCTGTAACTGTCGAGAATGTCCAAAAAATCGGTAAATATTTCAAAAACCTTGAATAACTAAATCAAACCAATTTTTAACATATAATATTGTATCTTAAGTGATAATGGAGTAGAATGTACCAGCACAAATAAAGGTCGCTGTTCATGCGGTACATGTATCTGCCGAAAAGGTTGGTCTGGAGAAGATTGTTCATGTTCAGATTCTACATGTATATCTCCATGGAACGAAGATTTGTGTTCAGGAAATGGCATCTGCAGATGCGGTAATATTTTTTAATTAATCTTATGATGTTAAAAAAAAATGAACTAATTATATTGTTAAATCATAAGGGTCTTGCAAATGTATTGAAAAAAATGGTCGAAATTATACCGGAAAATATTGCGAAACATGTTCTACATGTGAGAACCCAGCTTGTTCCCTATATGAACCGTGTGTACGACAAGAGATGAAATTGAAAACTGATGTTAAAAATCCTTGTGTGTCACTTGACGGAACCATTTTTATACCTAGAAAAATTTCGGAATTTTACAGTAAGCGAATCTTTATGTTATATTTTATCTAAGGATGTCCCAAAACACATATTTACTTTGAAAGATTGTAACTTTAAAATTTAATAAGATTCTAAATCACTGTCGTAAGACACGTCAACTGTTATATAGGGTGTACCAATATGTTACGCAAGATTTAAATTTGCCGCCATTTGTACAGCAAATTGCTAGCAACACTGAAAAAAAAAACAATTGGACAGCTGAGAGTTTAGGGTTAGTAAAAATGGAATGCCACATGATACAACAACGTGTTTTCATTATTGAACAATTTCTCTAAAATAATGAAAATTCGAAAATTTCGTACAAAATATGGTCGGAATAGTGTTTTAACTTCGTCTGTGAAGAGATTAATTGAAAAATTCAGGAAGACTGGATTAGTTGGAGACACTAAACACACTGGTCGTCCAAAAAAAGATCGTTCAAATGTTATTGAAACAGTGCATGAGAGTGTTGGTGAAAATCTCGGAACATCAATTCGGTGTCGTGGACAAGAATTTAAAATTTCAAAAAGCTCTCTACAGCGTATACTCACAAAAGATGTGTCTCCATACTAACAAAATTCAATTAACACAACAACTGGAGCCATGCACAGCGAAGAGAGTTCGTTGAATGGATTATTGAACATCAACAAGTGGATGCTGATATTCCGAGCAAAAAAAAATTCGAGAAATTGTTCAATAATGAAAACACGTTGTTGTATCATGTAGCATTCCATTTTTTTATTAACCCTAACCTCTCAGCTGTCCAATCGTTTTTTTTTTCAGTGTTGCTAGTAATTTGCTGTACAAATGGCGGCTAATTTAAATCTTGCGTAACATATTGGTACACCCTATATTTGACAGAAGACGATAAAGTATGCATCTATAATGCGCGTACACTAAATGCCGCCAATACCCCATCAGATGTTAAATTACATAGACAAAGCAAGATTATTTCCTTTGTCCATGAATGAAGCAATCACACAAACGTATACATATTTTCGGGACATCTGATATACAAAAACGATAAAATACCGAAAAATGTCACCAAATTCCAGGCAAAGAAGATGAAATGGGTGAATGCATATTTAGGATAGACGATGAGCTTTCACCCAACTATGGTTGCACATACACATTCACCTACGAGGTTCAAAAGGACTGGAACACGGTCCTTTCCATATACACGAGGGAGTGTCAAGGACTTTTGCAAAAAGGCGGCATGGTGTTGTCTTTGGGCGTTGCCCTTGCCTTGGCCCTAGTCGCCATTTCTGTTATTTTGTGGAAAATTTATGATTACTTCTCTTATAGGAAGGAGTATAAAAAGTTTATGGCCGAGCAGGAAAAGGCTATGTACAAATCGGAGGTTTCGGGAAATCCATTGTATAGGTCACCTATTACTGAGTTTAGGGTGCCGGATGAATTTTATAGGGATATGGTTTCGATTGAGGATTAATTTTTTTAATGATATATTGAAGTATGTTTATGTCATATACTTTTTTTTCTGAATGTTTGAAAATCTTCATAGTTTAGTTACATTTACAAAATCTCAGCAGAATCTGTATGAAAAATATTTTTCTATCTATTAAATATAAAATGTGATTATTTAAAGTATCAGAAGAATTTTAAAGAAGTATCAATTCACTTGATGATTAATTTTGTTATGTGAAATATTCGATTGTGTTTCTGTTACATTTTCTCAAATCACCAACATTGGGTGCCACGTAAAAATATTTTATTATCGAATACATATGAATTTTTATTGTAATTATATATAAGACCCACAATAAATATATTTTTTATATTATTTATCATTTAGTTTTTACATGTCGTACATTGATTTGGTATCAAAACACAACTAAAGCACTTCAGGTGTATAAGAATAACAAGTACGTATTCAATGTCAGGTTAAGTTAGGTTGGAAACCCGTGAAATTATTTCAAAAGGTTGGATCACTTTTGAGGTATACGAATGCCGAAACGAGAGAAATTTACCGAATATATCTTTCTTGGCGAAGTATTAAACGCCAGGTAAATTTCATGGAAACAATGTCGATGTTGGAAGATGGAAACCGGTCAGAAATAATATTACACAAATAAAATATATTAAAAAAAAATCTAATCAAATTGTGATTTTGGAAACCGATCGGTATGTAAGAAATGTCTTATAAGATCAAATTTCTTCTAAATACTATTAACGGTTTTAAAAGATTTTCTAAAACAAAAAAATACGTATTCGAAATCAAAATTTATTTTCTATAAGAATATACACATAAGCCTCTACTACACCGGGCTTCGATTAGCCAGATCGGTAAAAAAAATATATTATAATAGCAGATTTTACGATTTTTTTTTACATAAGATGCGTACAAAAATTAACGAATATGTAACAAAATTATATTGATTCGGGACTGCAGTCAGAGTGGAGGACATATCCCCCCTGAATTAACCAAATAATGACAAATTATACTTACATTATGAGGCTAAATCACTCAATCGTGATATATCTATATAAGTTCTTTGAATACAATAATTTTTTACGCACATTACATTAAAAATTATTACTTGGAATCGCTTACATATACAAAGTTGCTCCCCTAAAAAAATTCTAGCTGTGGCTGTTTACTGATTCATGACGTCATAACAAACTCAATTGTAAGGTGATCAAACTAATTACATATTTATTGTATCAAATTTATTCAATGAAAATTTGCTTTTTCTTTTTTTATAACGATCCAATATGACTTCTCCAATAAAAGCCATAGTTGCGGCAACAATTCCAAAGCCCAAAAGAAAAATAGGCCCCTCGATTTGTTGAATAACTAATGGTTCGGGATCAGCACCATCGCCTGTATTATGAAGAGAAAGTTTCACAGCTAACTGAACAATGAAATTCGAATGTTTCAGCACCACCTGAAAATTTTTCAATGTTAGTTTGTTTGTTTTTCTTATTTTCGAATAATAAAATGTATTGCCTGGGTTTCCCAAGCTTGCAATATTCCGGATTGATGTAATCTTCCTAGAAATTTATTGATTTGTCTGATGTAAGGTGAACTTTTTCTCGCCATTATGACACATTGTTCCCAATAAATATCATCCGACATCAATTGAAGGTATGGTACGGTTTCTTCGGTGACATATTCTCCGATTGCAAAATGACCTATCAAAATTGTCATTTATATATTTGATTTATTTAATTATTCATTTATTCACTTTAAAATTTTACCAGCAGGTAAACGTTCAACACTGAATGCGAAGTCTTCAGTTTTCCCTCTAGATCTTAACGTTTTATCTGGTAATTTCTTAAATTTTTCAATCAATTGAAGTATAATCGGCTGAAAAGGTTTGATTTACATAACTATTATATAATTTATCGGAATTTATTTATAAAAATGCTTACATCAGTAGACAATAGTATAGAAAATATCCATGCATCGTGCGTGGCTCCCCAATCAAAACCACTATTGACTAATTGTGGCACAGTATCAATTGGATCTTCGTATCTATTATAAATTCCAAGATAATTAAAAAAATGATATTCAATTCCAATTTACACAAATTGCCATAAACATACTTCGGAACTGTTACACTGCTAGCCAATCCACTCGAATACACATTCGACAATACCAAACTCAACACCAATAACCAACAAAGAACATGACGCAAATATGAAGACGGATTCGCAATAGGTGGTACCTTAAACAAGACGAATGTTCAGTCATTGAATAGTCACTGGTTTGATGAGATAGTAAAATTCTTACTTGTCCGACAAGAATGCCAACGGTCGCCATGACAGATTCAAAGATGGTAAATTGACTTCCTTTTCCAGTGATGAAAAACCCAGCAGCTCCCACGATTATAGCCACTAACACGCTTAGCCACATTACGCTGTTAAAAGGCAAAATCGGAAGAAGCCATCTTGGAAGTAATCTGTTAAATTATTTTTTTTTAATTATCTGGATTTTTTTCAATTAAATAAATATTTATTATACTTGGGTACAGGAGCGATGCATGTGATTCCCGTACGCACGACAGGCATAGATAAATCCAAAAATGTAAATTCGTGATACCACGAATATAATGCAGCTGAAATTCGAATCATTGATATAAAAAATAAAAAAATCATTATTTAATTTTTTTATGATTTACCATATCCAATGTCAGCTTTATCCATCACGATGTTTCCCAAAATCCCATTACCAGTTCTGTTATCCCAAATTTCACCCCATTCGTGTTCATCGTCTCTGACAATTACCATAGTGCAATTGGCCCATCTGTTCATATTTTAATATTCAGAATAATTAATTTGTAAGACCAGATTATATTTTTTAAAACTTACTTGCAAAATTCTATACACGTTTTCATTTCAGTGCCGTCGAGTCCGATTATATTGTCATTTTCGTCTAATTCCAATATCGAATACGGTTTATAACTGAACGTTGCAACGTTCAACTCTCTGCCTTGTAAATTGGTGATTTTATCGGGAAATAAATTTGCGTCATTTTCGAAAGTCCCATTATCACCATCGCTACCATCCCACGAGTCCAAAATTATCAAATCGTTATTACCAGATACTCCCAAAAATCGATGGGTGCCCAGATCATATTTTGTGCAATTGTTTTCGTTTGGTAACGAATTGCAAGCTGGTAAAACGAGAAGGATATCAGTTATAAAGGACAATGCGGGTTCTTGAGTAATCGCAATCAATTCGTCCCTTGTTTCATCATCATCCGAAGTTGGTAAAAATATAATTTTCCTATCAGCTCTCCTTTGGTTCGTCATGTGAATATTTTCATCGAAGTTTATTAAAAATTCACTAGGCGTATCCATCATAACGATATAATCAGAACATCCTATGTCGAATGATTGCAATATGTAAGAAGACATGGAAGAAGGATCCGAATCGTTGAATCTTATAATTGGTACGTCTTCGACAACATTCAAAGCGATTTCGGAGAAAATGCTTAAGCAGTAAGTTTTCAACAGATATTTTTTCACTATTAAGCCCAACAAACGTTCCAACGCGATCATTTTTTAATTTTGTGAGCAACTTGCCTTTGAAGAGGTTTTCGTCGCACTAGTGAAACATCACATATTTTGTGAAGAAAAATTCTGTTTGTGAATGAATCAATTATTTAAAAATTGAAGTATCATTTAGTATTTACAAAGCGTTAGGGGTAATTTTGTTCGGAATATGATGTGTGTTAAATACTTGAGTAAATATTGTGACAATGTTGTCTGTTTGCATTGAAAATTACCGATGCATTAAATATCTGCAAATACACCGTCAGGAAATGATGAAAAAATAAAAACAAACTTATTAAAACAAAACCTTGAAGTTATCATAAGAAATTTATATAAATAGCGTGATCATAATAAATTTACAATACAATATAAAAAGCGTCACCTATAAATTAAAAAATAACCAATATATGCTGAAAATATTATAGATTTATGTTAGCTTAATTCAGTAAGCAAGTGATGTGGCAGTTTTGGAATTGGATATGAATTTTATTTCTTCAAGTTTTTCCGGTGATTTTTCTTGTTTTAGTTTGATTTTGTTCCGATAGATGACGCTTGGGATGTTTTGAAATAAAAAAAAAATACGAGTTTTTCTATATGCAATATATATATATTTTTTTTA
Source organism: Hydropsyche betteni (assembly GCA_028571205.2). Taxonomy (NCBI): domain Eukaryota; kingdom Metazoa; phylum Arthropoda; class Insecta; order Trichoptera; family Hydropsychidae; genus Hydropsyche; species Hydropsyche betteni. The sequence goes on along the minus strand of JAOXNN020203447.1, from coordinate 3,443 downwards.
ATTTTGTATTATATAATATAAACATCAATGGGGAAGTTATACTTTATTATAATGTTTAAAATATTAATTACACTTCCCGAATATTTTCTTTATCGTTTAGCTTCCAAATATCGTACGTCAATTTGGTGGCAAAACACAACCATGCAACATATGGAATGAAAAAATATCCAGCTTTACGATTTACATTATAAAAAATTAGTCCACACGTAGTAGCAGCCGACGTAAGAGCAGAAATTAGATAGAAACTCTAAAAAATAAAATTCTTACAATCAAATATGAAAATGTCATAAATAAATACAAATATATATAATGAATGTGTATTATTTTTCTATTCATAAAAAAGGTTGGATTGGGTTAATTTTTTTTTAGAAGTAAAATAAAGTGTGACAAAGGAATGTTTATTTCTGTGCAGATTCCTTTTAGTTTAAATATGGATTAATTGATATAATATATATAAAAAAATATCTAACCAATTTATGATTTTGAAGACCGATCGATATAGGCATATAAGAACAATTTAAGGCCAAATGAGCTCCATACACCATAAGTGGCAACTTCACATTTTCTTAAAATTTAAATATTGATTAAATACAATAAAAAAAAAAACATTTACGACCAAAATATAATATACTCACGAGGCGTTTTCCAAACCAAATACGAAGCGTGTCCCATGCACCCATACAAAACCGTCCAAGCGGGGGCGAAGACCCAACCGGGGGGCGCATAAGGGGGCTTCTTGAAAAGGGCGTAGCGCGAGTCGGGGGTCCCCTTCAGGCTATCGATAAAAGCAGCACTGGCGGTGAATGACAGGGCCCCCGGGAGGGCGCACGCTCCGACCCAACCCATCCAAGACATGGCCGCTGACTGAATGCGAATTTGACAGCTGTCAAACGAAAATGTCGTACGTTTTGCAAATATGAAATTAAATTTGAATCGAATTGTTATTTGGAATCGGATTTGAACATTTTTGAGACCATAAACTTTATTTTTTGACGTTTTTCCGATAGTTTTTCCCTTTGTTTGTTTAGTTTTATTTTGTATCCATAGATGGCACTATATATATTGAATTAAAATAATTCAATTTTTTTTGATAATTAATTTAAATGATTATTTTTTATGTACATAAAAATAATTAAAATAATAATATTTTTAATTGATTAATTAAAAAAAATAATATTTATATATTTTTTAAATAAAATAGAGACATCTATGTTTCATTCATAAAACTAAAATTAATAAAATATTTTTCAAGTACGAATTTTCCGATGTATCATAAAAAACTATCCGATGAATTCATATAAGATTTAAATCGAATTTATGTAAGTATATTATATAAATCGTATCTAAATTCGATCATAAATAAAATAAAGCTAAACGCGCCGAGCAAACGTTGCAATCGAGCGTGCATCTGTGCAATTTGCATTTGGGAGAATTCATTTGTATTAATTACTTCGGCTGTCAAGTGTCTCAACTGCAGCAATTTATGCTCAACAAGAGCGACAGGAGTCAGACTGCAATATGCAATTGAAATTGACTGCAATGTACATCACTGGACCACCACAGACGAAGACATCGTTCCTCGAAACAAAAACGAGACGTAGAATCGCGTTTTTCGCGATGATTAAAACGCATGTCGACTTTGCGGAATTTTACGATGTAACGGTTCGGGTTTCAGATGTGTTAACGACGATTTTATTAAGGAGGTTGTCTTCTTATTTTAGCGCGGGTTTGAGTACTTCTATCGCTTCGTAGTGCAAACATTGATAGTCGGTGGTACTCAAACTGTTGTTGGCGATGAAAAATTAATGATTTATAAAGGTGCGTTGACTGATATAAATGTTACCATCAACTGTCGATGTGAATTGATGTAACAGTTAACAATAATAAAAACAGTTCACAACACGTATTTCAAAACAAAAATACAATACTTAAATAAAAATTAGTCATGATTAGAATAAATAAAAATTTTGTATGAAATTTTATAATGATATCATTTTGATATTTGGTAACGGAAGTTCCAAAAATTGTAGTCTCCGATGTCATAAGTTTCATGAAATTTGTTTCATAAAATTTCAGTTAAAGGTAAATTTAATTGTCGTAAAAACCTCTAATATTCCCCAAAAAATATTCAAAAAAAAATATTCCCCACCCAAAACCCAATAACCCAAAAACAACGCAACTAGTGGTAAAGTGACAGATATTCAAGACCAATCAATTCAGACAACTCACTTTCGTATCAACATACGACGCGAAAACCATATTTCACCCCAATTCCCTAAACTGACATCCAACAACAATACCAAAAAAGCATCATTCCCCACCCAAAACATAACAACCCAAAAATAATGTACATACTGTCCAAGTTCGTACCAACCTTCCAAGCGATGAAGCACATTTATACATGTACATTCATCTACACATACAGAGATTAGCGTGCCTAGTTTTTAAGTTGGCGCCCGGCATTACATTTATACACGTACATGCACCTAGACTCATTCGTAGTTCGACAGTTGGTCGTACGAAACTTTTTGTTCAGGTATCGAAGCAGTATCATTAGAGTATTCAACACCACGGTCAATCCATCAACACATAACCCAATTTCATTCGTTTTGATCGATGTTTTGGATTAGGTTTGGTTAGGTTAAGTTAGGTTGGGTTCGGTTCATTTCTATTCCGTATAGAAATAACCAACTGACGTTTAAACGTTAAAACTTGGATGCGAATGTGTGCGTGAATGCAGGGTACCAACTTATAACTGGATTTGTATGTATGCGTTTCATCGCTTGGGAAGTTGGTACGAACTTGGATGGTACATTACTTTACTACAAGCAGTAAAGTGACAGATATTCAAGACCAAATAGTAAAAGTCGCTTATTGCCCATGAGTGTTGCTCATTATACATGAGCGTACCAACCTCCCAAGCGGTGAAACGCATACATATACAAATCCAGCTATAAGTTCTAAGTTGGTACCTGGAATTCACGCACACATTCGCATCCAACTTTTGACGTTAAAAATCAGTCGATTATTTCTATACGAAATAGAACCCAACCCAACCTAACGAAAGAAATTGGGTTTTGTTTTGATAAATTGATCGAGGTGTTGAATATTCTAGTGATACTGCTCCGATACCTGAACAAAAAGTTTCGTGGTCTCCTTGTATCAAGCGCTCGTGCTTTTCAACCAATTTTCAAGTCTTCCTACTATCATAAATAAACCAACATCTAAGTGATACTACAAATGAATCCCCCATATATAATAGCGGATTTCAGTGTGTCTATGTATCTGTGCTTCTGTCTGTCTGTGTCGATGACGCTCGCGACTTTAAAATGAACGATACTAATAATGATGACAATCGGGTTTTCCCATTTTATCGTTTTCCGTTTCTTAACAAATTTCATTTTATTTTTTCTATTTTAATTAAAAAAATTGACATTATATTG
>JAOXNN020203396.1:0-21983 GCA_028571205.2 Hydropsyche betteni | reverse complement strand
CACATGGCCGCAAACCTTTACGATCAGCACCAGATCCACTGTGGCTGCAACTCACACTTTAGGAACACTGCGAGGGCAGTCTGGCTGGATGGAGGCAATGAGTAGTCTTGAGAAGGTACTGCCTGTCTCAGCCATGAGGCGTTGCAGATAGTCCACCAGCAAATACCTAAGGCTCCCCTGCTCGTGGCGGACAAGCTCAGCCAGACAACCAACCTCCTGATTCCGGAGAGCTTCTAACTTGACTTCGCTAAAAAAAAAAGTAGAAGAAGTCATAAATATACCGAGGTGCAGAAAAGACTAAATTTGTTATGGAATAATAGATAGAATATGATATAAAGTTTGAATGAATAGTATATTAACCAGAGAGAATATCCCGGCATTATCTCACAAATATTTTAAGGTGGTTGACAAATACAACATATAATCCTTTTTATAACAAATCTATTATGCTCAACAGAGCTCACATTCTGTTATTGTTAGCCTGCGCAATTTCCCTTGTAAATTGCGGAGACCCAGACGCTTTGGTTAACTTAGATATTATCAACGCAGTCTACGATAAACCTTGGTATTCAGGATACCTCAATCCAGAACCTGGCATCAACATGCATTATTTTTTCTTCCCATCACAAAATGATCCAAAGAACGACCCTCTTCTACTATGGTTCAACGGTGGGCCAGGATGTTCAAGTCTGTTGGGAGCTCTCTACGAACACGGTCCCTTCATCTTCGCAGATGCTTTTGCAATTATAGTTAAGAATAAGTACTCCTGGAACACCAAAGCAAACGTGCTTTATCTTGAGTCTCCAGCTCAGGTTGGGTTTTCTTTTATGGACTCAAAACAGTATCCAGTATGGAATGATTCTATGGTGGCTGAGCTCAACCTCAAGACTCTCAAAGCATTCTTTAACAAGTGGGATGAATATAAGGGGAGGGATCTCTATATATCAGGGGAGAGTTATGCAGGTATGTACGTACCATTCCTGGCTGAAAGGTAATGATTAATGGATTTAGAGTTGACTCTTACAATGATAACCCTGACCCAGACGTAGGAACTATCCAACTAAAAGGATTTGCAGTAGGGAATGGGTGTACCCATCCGACTGAATGTGGTTTCACCACTGATTTCCCCACTTATCTGTATAAACTTCTAGCCTAGTTGTCATTCGTACCGAACTAGATGGTCAATAAAGCCTAGCAACTGTGCCAGAACCAAACAACCAACTTCACTCAATAATGCCAGGCGATAATCGACCAGGTAATTATAAAACCATTTAGATTGACCTGATTGCTGGAGATAACTCTGGAATGAATGTATATGATGTTTATCGACCCTGCTTCAATAACTCTGAAACGTTGTCGCAGAGATACCATAGATTCCTAAGAAGAAGACTGCGCAATCTGAAATTCGGAGAGCCAATACCTCCAACTTAAAACCCTCCCTGCGTTGATGGTTATGGTGTTGACTAGTTCTTGCAGAGCGATACAGTCAGAAAGGCACTTCATATCCCTGATGCTGCACCCAAGTATTCGATGTGTACCCCCGAGGATCAGCTGACCTACAACTCTGATGAGAGGGGAAGCTACTGGATATACAAGAAGCTCATTCCCAAAAACAAGTACAAAATTGTCAAGTATTCTGGAGACACAGACCCAGCTGTACCCTTTACTGGAACCCTATACTGGGTAAACCTTATTCGTGAGGAACTTCAGCTTTCCACTATCTAGTATTGGAGACCATGGTATGTGGGCTATGACGCTGGAAAGCAGAACGCAGGGAATATTTGGAGACTCAAAGGATTGAATTTGGTGACATTTAGAGGGGTGGGACATATGGCTCCCCAATGGAATCAGGCAGCCGGACTCAAGATGATCAACTGGGTGGTCAATGGTGATCTAATTTGATGGCAGAGTATTAGATATTCACACACATAACACATTATATACATCAGAACACTATTATTATAATGAATGTCAGGTAGAACAAAAAAACAGGGTATCCGATCAGCCACTTCTTCTGTTAGGTTGCTAATATCGCTTAGAAGAAGATTGTAGCGGCTACTGCAGCCCATACAGCCACCCCCATTGACATTATCACCATGAACTCGTTTAACCCTGAAAGGATACGGGCAAAGGCAAGCAAGAGCATAGGAGCTTGGCTGTAGCCTAGAACACTCATAACAGTGTAGATTGGGATGATAGGGCCCTAAATTAACTTAAGAGGGTACTGAGGATATCATGTTGAGAAGGAAGTAAAGGAGAGTGGCTCCTATTATAGTAACACCTATTATCTATCCGAAATGGAGCTTCCCAGCTAGCATGAGGAGGCATCCCATTCCAATAGCAATTACTAAGGGACCAGTTAAATCAGGGGTGTTGAGGACTGCATCTGACTTTTTAAGGGTGATGACTGTAAGTACTTTGTTCCGTATGCTTAAAGGATCTATTCCCAGATCTAAATTACCCTCATCTCACCTTCGAGCAGGGGTGGTTAGTTAATCTCTTCCTCTCCAGAAGATTACGGTTGTTTAGGTTTTTCTTATCGAATAGGAATGTTTTCTCGAAGCTCGTCATCTACATCCACATCATATGAAGTAGTAGGTTTGTTGTCGAAGTTGTACCGCTCGAATGAAAATGTTTAATTCGAAGGAACGCTAGTACTCTACTGTTTGTAGTTCGGGAACACCTGTTCGAAGGAAGGTTATGTTGGTTGCGGTTTGTTAATGGCTGACTCCTCTTCCTGGAACACATCGAAAGGATCTGTATGATGTTGGTAGTACTTTGGGAAGTCATAATGAAAGCAACAAATTATAAACAGTCAGATTGAATCACTCGTATTCGTTTGCGGGAGCATTGAACAGTTCGCTGCAGAGGGCTACTGAACTCATCTTCATATCGTGGATTTTCCTCCCTAGTTCCAACTTCTACTTTACATGTTCGTTTGACAAACGCATGCTAGCGAGCTCATTCTTTAATTTGAGCAGCATAAAATTCTACTTGCTAGAAGGTGATTTTGAACTTCGGCTATTCTTCCTGCAAGAGGTTATGACAGGGTTAAGGATGAATCCCTTTAATTTTCCTACTGACGGTTCTCTTCGTGAAACGAGAAATGGCAATGACTACTTACCAATAACTGAAAACTTTAGCCTAATCTCCTTCCTCTGTGATGACGGAGGGGAGTGGTTGAGGGATCGGTAGACTCGGGAAAGGACAGAGGTGAGTTAAGTTTTGTTAGAAGACTATGCTGTTCGATCCATAGAAATTATCACACGGATTAAACTAGTAATGCACTTTATCATCATATTTTGGCAGTGGTGAAGAAAGAACGGTTATCACTAATCGACATTCTCCGGGGCCTGTTTCGAAGTACAAACTCTTCCAAACGATTTAGCTCCTGCTGAGCTGATTGACTCGCCTTCTTTACACTTTATGTGGCTCCTGCTAGCTTATTGTAGAGCTACTCGTTACGGATCTATATTACGATCTAGTTACCAGGTTCTTCTTTTTACGTTCAAACTCTTCGACAATTTTGGTAAAGTGATTCCTACTGGCGAATGCTCGTTTCTGCTGGTCTCGGTTCTTCATTTTTAGACTGAGGGTGGATTCTGTCTCACGTACACTTATCGCTCTCCTTCTATTTAGTTGCTCATTCTAGAATTTGGACTTTTGGATGACTATATCATTCTTTAGGGACATCTCTCTGACCGGTATAGCTTGAGAGCGATGGGTAGTCTGCCACTCCTTTAAATGTTCGCTTTTAAGTACTCGTGAGGTGTGTATTCGGGTTTTGGCCTCCTGTGCTAACTATACATGCTCACTCTTCACAACATCGAGGTTCTAAATAAGGTGGTTGGTACTGAATTTATCATTTTACGCATTGATAGATTATTAGATCTCTGCTCCACCATCTTATTGTACTTTCTACGGGCCCAATCAGCAGCCCGTTCGTTCCTCAACGCCTGACTCTGAAGATACCTCAGTCTATTATCAATCTCCTGCCCTCGCTTCTATTCTTAATGTCTCTCCATCCGAAGACTCGCAACCGAAACATTAGCTTCAAGGGATCTCGCAGGCAAACTTTAGTTTTTCGATGTACTCTGGCGTTTAGCTCTGAGTCTGCTAAATAGTTGAAGAGGTACAACTTGGCCCTTTAGGCTCTATGCTGCAACTGGGACTTTTCGTGGAGTTGGGCTTTAGCTCTGTAGTTGGCTTTCTAAATATCGTAGGATTGTTAAAGCCACTCTTCAGGGTTTTATCTGCGGGTGCTCCTGGTGCTGCCGAGCCTTTTATTAGTCACGATCATGATAATTTATTAACAAATAGCTTTATTTATCTTATTGTATTGGACTATGTTCTTCAATACTGACTGCACTCCCACCCTCAAAGTATGGGGCCCAGATATTTACAACCCTTAATAGAGGAGAGGTCTTCCCAATGAACTATAAACTCATGAACTATGGGTTTAAGTAACTTGCCTGTGAGAGATAGCCGGACAACTCTGCACCAGCTTTCAATGAAGATGAGTTTTGTGTTGCTAATTCGAAGTTTGTTCATGAGGAAGTAAACGTAGGCTATGGGTACGCATGTCCCAGGGCCATTCATAACTACGTGTATATGGTATTACCTAGGACATCAATATCCCTGTACTTCTTGAAAAGCATCCATCCGCATACTGCTATTGATTTGAGGGTAGTGAATATGCTGGTAAAGTACGACTGTTTAACCTATCTACTACGCGGTAGTGTCACCCATTAATATACGAAGTTAATCTGAGTTAGGGATAGAGTACTTTATGGGTGCTCAGGAAGTTATTTGTCCTACCGACAGTCGTCCGATCAGTTTATGCTAAAGCAAACACTACTCTACTCATCCCCTTAAAATTGAAATTCTGGAGGGTGTACAGCATTTCCGAAGTGTGCCCCCCAGAGCCCATCACAACCATCATCCTTTCCCGTTTCTGAGGTTGCAGTTTCCTCCTTAGGAGGAAGATAGTTCCGAGGATTGTTATTAAGCAAAGAGCTCCAAGGAGGATCATATTTTGTTAGATTATATAAGATTATCAAATAGTTCAACAATGGATGAAGGAGACCTAGGTGGATTGTTCGACACTGAAGAGGAGATTATCACAGGACAGAAAGAAGGCGCAGTGCTCAATAGTTACAGTAGGCTACCAAGGGATTGTGCCTGTGATCTGCCATTACCGTAAATACCACGGAAGAAGGGAACACCGATAGGCCTCAAGAACCAGGGTGCAACCTGCTATCTGAATAGCCTTCTTCAGGTACTGTTCTTCACTCCAGAGTTCAGATAGACAATACTTGCCCTGCCCCTATGTTAATAGGAAATTTCAAAGCGTTCCAATTACCTTGATTCGGAGTCGAAGTTCAACTTTGTTATGGGTTTTCAGAAACTCTTTTCCTAGATGCAGTTGTTAGACGCCCATTCAATTTCTACAGAGCATCTCACTAAAGCATTCGGATGGGAGAAGGCAGAGCATCTGGTGCAGCAAGATCTCCATGAGGCTATGCGGGTGGTGCTGACTACTTTGTAGAGGGCACTGGCTAAAACTCCCAGCGAACCATTTATAAACCACAGTTTCAAGTAAATTTAGTTTAAGGTAGGGGAACTGGTATCAGATACATCACCTGTCTTCGATGCAAAAAAGTGAGGTAGACTTAGGAGCCTTTCTACGATCTGATGTTAAACATAAAGTTCAAGAACCACTTAAAAGAGTCGATAGTGGGTTATACTACCCCTTAGGAAATGTTTGGAAGTAATGGGATAGAGTGTGGTAATTGTATGGAGAAGGCTGATTCATTGATGGGGGTAAGGTTGAAGTCACTACCTAATATTGTAATTGTTAGTCTAGGAAGGTTTGAGTTTAACTATGAGACTATGGATAGAGCTAAAATAGTTAGTCCCCTTGCCTTCGATTTGGAACTTGATTTTGGTCCTTATGTCTCGAATGAGACAGAAACTCAATACTAGCTATATGGAGTTGTTATTCATAGGGGGTCAGCACATGGAGGGCACTATTTTGCCTACGTAAGAGACGTTCTCAAATAATCTAGTTGGCAGGCTAACTATGATGTGAAGCAAAGCTAAGAGAAGAAGGCCTAAGAATAGAAGAAAGCAAAGTAATAGTCAGAGGTACTTACAAATGAACAACGGAAGCGTCGATAATAGAAGGCTAAATAGGACAAATAGGCGTAATCTCATGTAATGAAGGAACCTGAGAATAAATCTCTTTTAGAGAACTGGTATGAAATGAACGATAGCTGCATAACTCCTATTTCAGCTACTAAACTGGCTACTCAATTTGGAGGCACTGGGTCAGCGTATATTCTGTTCTACAGAAAGAGGGGGTTGGTAAGTTAAATGCCAGTGGTACCTCCATACCTGCGAAGCATAATTTAAAAGTCTAATAACGAACTTCAGCAGACTAGAGACCGATACAACTTCTAAAAACAGCACATCATTCTCAAGATTGAAGGAGAGGACATTAAGGTTAATAGAAATGTACTGGCAGATAGCATCCTGTCAACTAAGCCTGGTTTCGTTCTTGTGAACCGGTAATAATACAATGGACTTGCATACTTCCCAAAATAGATTAACTAATCACATAAGGGTAAAACACTTGAAGAGTTGGATCTGGTGCATTTGTCTTTATGGAAGTGGATGACAACAGATTCTCAAGAGTACAAAAGTATAAAGTAACTGATCGGTAAGGAGAAGATTCCTATGAGCATCAATATAGTTTTCGAATCAAAAGTTTATAAGTATGTGACTGTTCAGAGTGCTACCTTCTTCTCCCTCAGATAATATATTGAGACTGAATTCAAAATACCGTATGAGCATCAGATAATAACCAACGATGACAACCCTAAACAACGGCAGAATATTGCATAGAATACATCCAACGATTAGTTGACTCTGCTCCAACTAAAAATAATCCATTTAGTCAACATATTTGTTGATAGAACATCATCAGAAGCAGTCTAAACAAAGTAGCAGGAGGAACTGATTACGGTGGTTGTATAGAGAGACGATGAACCTGGTGTGAAGAGATACTATGTTAATAAATCCATTATCCTTGGTGAGCTATTAGAAAGGATAAAACAGACAGAAAACATCGAACAGCAGCGTAGACTCAGATGGCTAAGTGGTAACCGATTGTTCTCTGTGGAGCAGTACACTAAGAGTTTGGAGCAGATGGGTATGGACGACAGTCTGATAAGGCTCAAACTGGAGAGAGGGGAGATACCTGTTAAGGGGGATATTTGTGTTAAAGTTAGAGTACAGTCCAAAAAGCTTTTGGATCCTACCATAGACTTATTTGAGTTGGTGATTGACCCATCATAGAGTGTAGCCTCATTGAAGAAGACAGTATGCGAAAAGTTTAAGCTGGAGCCTAACGAACACAAGTTTTATAAGACTGATTGGTTGGGTGATCCAACTCGGCCAATTATCAACGAAAAGCACAATCTATTTTAGGCTAAGTTTGGAATGGAGGAGAAGTTGTGCCTGAGGGATAACGATTCTCCTACTGACCAGGAACTCCTGCACTTCAATGTGAGTGTTACTAAAAATGGGTTTCCTTAGAGCTGCTAGAAGGGGTTCGACATAAAAATTGAATAGACTAAGACACTTAAGTAGTTTAAGGAGTTGGTAATGACAGTGCCTATGATAGCTGAGGAGGTCAAAGACAAAAACTATAAGCATTTGAGGTTGAGGGAATTGAAAAGGGACTATATGTTTGGGCCCATTCTTAAAGGCCACGATCGCACACTCAAATCTATCCATATTCCTGATAGTCACAATCTTGTTCTACAGATACTGAACTATGAAGAGCAGCTTGGGGAGGATGATATTGTGCTTATTGTGAAGTCCAGAGACTCAGAGAAGAGGTTGTACAGAGAGTCCCATGAGCTTATTTTTAAAGCTCCTAAGGTGCCCAAACTGATTGACCTGAAGGTTGCTCTTCTTCAATGGAAGTAGGTATAAATACCTCCTGAATAAATCAGAGTAGCAAAATACTTTATAAGTGATTTCGAGTGGGTGGAGCTGACGGAGACTTACTTTAAGATATGGATGGATGGTAAGAAGCAGAAGAAGGAGGCTGAAGCACTAGCTAAACAGGCGAACAAAGCTAAAAATAAACAGAATTAACCCAAGAAGGAACCAAACAAACAACCTTAAGGTAAGAATGAAGAGAATAAACAACCTAAGCCACCGAAAAACAAAAAGCAAGCTAAAGCGGAGGAAAAGAAGTAGAAGGTTGAATAATAAGGTAAAGGGTAAACCACTAATTAAAAGCACCATGAACAACAACCCCTCAAATAGCAGAAAGAATAACACGAATAAACTAATAAACCAACTACACAGGAAGGAGAGCCTAAACCCAAGAAACAACCTAAGAAATAAGGTAAGGCCCCCAAAAAGGAAGAACATCAATTACCCGAGTAGTAAAACCTTAAGAAGGCTCCCTTCCTGCTGAGAGACGGCGATATTCTTGGCTACGGATTTTCATGTTAAATTTTGTAGAAGGACGACTTCCAGACAGAATAGGACGATAATGTAACCCACTATTAATTTAGTTGCGAGTACTCAAGTAATCCGAAATGAAGAAACTGAAGGGCGGCAGAAAGAACAGGAAGGAACAGGCAGTGGTCTTCAACGTTGATTTCTGAGTGAGGGTATTATTTATGTATTTGGGTCAATTATCGAAATACCCACCATGTTTCTCACTGAGATGGGCATATGCTTCGCTTTGCTGGTCATAATATTTCATGCATTTCCAGCATATTGATTTTTTGCACATAGCGCAGAATACTTTGTTGCAACCACCATTTTTCGAGATAAGGGCTGGACATTTTTTGTTGGGGCACTTCCTTACATCGTTGGTTGAGATGTACCGTTTGAACAACTCTTCTGCTCCCACTGAGGCCTCCCAACATGTCATTCCTCCATGGTATGGTTTCTAAATTATAGTAGGGTTACCTTGCAAGCTAAGCAGTATTATTTGTTACAGTGATCACAAAGTGTTTTGCCTGTGGTTATCCATCCTACTCCTTCACAGCCTGGGGTCAAACAGAAGCATATTTTATCACTATTTTTAGAGACATATTAGTTTAGAGCCACTTTTTTTAGTTTAGCGTACCTTTAAGCACCTTCTAGCAGGAACTAGATATCCTTAAAAGCGATTTCTTCAGCACAGTGTGGACAACCGATTGGAAACATATCATAGTTGGAAATACAAACATCTAGATGGCCAGTCAGACAGTTTTTGCAGAACACATGCCCACAAAGCATTAATTTAACAGGCACACTTTCGAATGGTTACATACAGATCTAACATGTCTTCTACTGCTAACTAACCAACTTCTTATTCATCTCTTTAATGAAGGAGGCGATGAACTACTTGGCTTCACATAGCTTTACAAGCTTACCCTTGAGTTTAAGAGAATAGTTGTCAAGGTTGAGTTCATGCTCAATGCTGTACCTAGCAAGTTAGTCGACGAGAGTGTTGTGGGAGAGTAGTGTATCGAACATCTTTCTAGTTATTCTGTACTCTACTGATAGAGTTTTGTTCTGGATTTCATTTATTTTGTACCGGATCTGCTCCAAATCGTTGGGATAGCAGTTGACGATTAGAGATTTTGTTCTGGGTGCAGCTAATATCTCGCAGTTCATTTTAGACTTTATACGAGAGAGGGCTTTAGCACCGAAGTCAGTAAAGCAGAGTCCTTGTGGGTCTGCTTGGACTTTGTAGCCCTGTTGTATCTTTTAGATAAGGTCAGTGATCATCATGAAAATGGCAGTGTCGGTAGCTTTGATATTGAGATAGTATTCGTCATCAGCTCTTGTGAGGGAGCTTTAGATTAGTTTTCTGTTGAGATTCTTTTATGCTATCTGCTTATCCACCAGAGTATGCATGAGTCTGATAAGTGTCTAATTGCCCAAGTATGAGTACTCGATCTATTTCCTGACGTAGCACCTAGCTTTACCCAGTATTCCCTTCTTCAAGTGGAAATAGCTGAAGATAAGGTCGATATCCTGAAGGTTCTGAACCTCGATACTCACCTATTTCAGTCCAGACTCTCGACTAATGGAACTAATTTAGGTTACCTTAAGTAATTACTGACTGGAGTTGGAGGATTGGTTCAGATGGTAGTGCAGTAACTGGAGGTTTTACTTTTCTTTGACACCCATCTTTTTAAGGTAGATTGAACGGATATTGCCAAATGGTTCATAGAGTTATCTGATGTAGTCCTAGTCCACCCACTACTCGAGTCCCTTCAAAACTACTATTCCCTACTCAGGTACACTGTCCTTAGTGTTGGCGTAATTGTGAATCTGTTCAAGTGCTGATTTAGCTGCCTCTTCTGTTTAGAAACAGATCTTCCCTGATTTGTCTGTTTTATGGGTGTACCAACGAATAGTTGCTACTTTCCTATCCTTGAGGAAGGGGTTCTTTATTTATGAAGGTTTGCAGACTTTGAGGATTTCCCCTGCTATCTCCATCCCATCGAAAACTTTGTATACTCCTAGACTATCTTAGCTTCCGAATACCTCCACTAAAGCATCTCGAACAGCATGGTTTTACCTGTTCTTCCGCAGACTCACTGACTGAATGTTAAAGTCCTCCAACAGATTATTTACGTCAAGCTCGTTCCATTATGCTGGGATGTTTCTGATGGCCAGCAAAAGTACTCCAGACAGTTCCGATGGCTTTGCTATATCCAGTATCCTACCCCCACCTCCAAAGTATACATCTTTGCTACCGTGTTTCCGAGTTACTGTCTGTTTCTTTGAACTAGCAATACTCTATTTTAAAAGAACTTCGAAGTTCTTCTGAACAATCTATTTCCTACCTGGGCTGCAACCGATGATGAGGGATTGGAACTAGGGGTTGAGTTGCACCTCACATGCATTCTATTTCTCAAATTAGGATAGAGCAGTAAGAGAAAATATGCTGGTGGTTACTTGGTTGTACTCAAGCAAATCCTGCTGTTAGTCGGCTGAAGTTGTCTATTGGTATCCCCATATTTCCGATGAGGCCACTTTAGATATCATCACATACTTGGCAGTGGGGAATATCAGAGAGAGTAGGCTGTGTCGATTGGCAGCGATGGTCTATTTGGTCTATACGTTCTCATACCTTTTACGGATCTTGTCGAATTTCCACACTGCTTTGGATGTGAAGGGCTATATCATCTCAAGGTCCTCAGAAGTAATAGCTGTTTTTAGGTTGCCTTGAATATCTTATAATGCTTCCTTCCATTTAGCAATAAATTCCAAACTTAGTCTAACCTTGACTGTTGAAGTTGGTTGGGATTTCCCCTCTTCTTTTACGCTTGACTGTTGTCTCAGCATACTGTTGGTAGTCTATAGGATCCCTTCTGACTGTTTTCTCCTAGTGTTGCTCTACTCCTTGTAGAATGAGTCAAAATTCTTAAAGTGTTGGAATATACTTCGGATAAGCCCTAAGTCTCCTTTGATGTCAGTTAGTTTAGACTTTTTGTCGAAGAGTTTCTGGCAGCAGGTCCTCATATAGGCGAATATCACCAGATACAGATTGTAAAGCCTAGGGTTCATCTTGGGAGTGCTCACTGCGAACAGTTCGTTGGCGAATAAATTGGAGAGTAGAACCTTACTACTGATACTTGGGCTCCCTCTGGTAGATAAGTACTGTTTTGATTACTGTAGCTTTTTGGTGAGGGCTTCGATGTTTATGCTGTTGATTAGTTAACTGAGAGTTTCAGGATTGCATTTGAGGAGTAGTGCTGTGATATCTGTCCTGACAAGCATATCGGATATCTGAGGGTTTTCTCTAGAAAGAATGAAATACCTTAAAGCTGAAAAGTCGAAACCGATGGCCAGTCTCCGTTGAAGTTCCTCAGAGTTGACGGGTGATTCATTTTCCTCGTAGTATTAGTTGCGATAGTTGAAAGATACAAACTTTTCAGTGTTGTAGTCAAAAATATTTGCTATTTTCTCCACCCCTGCTGCAATTAGTGGTCCAGCCAGAGATGTCATATTTTCAGCCACAAACACATATGTTTAGTCTTTGTTAAGTTTAAGTTCAGTAGAGTCCATAGTTGCACAGTTGATGATGTTAAGTCCCAACAATGCACCTTTTAATTGATTGAGCATCACCAATACCTCCCTACTCTTCTCAATGTCACTAAATACAATTGAATGTTGCAGTTTGGTTGGAATTAACTTCCTCATTGAGTCTTCCAGTGTCGTCCTCTTCTATTCTTCCTACAGATAGACACTGTAATATCTTTGTTTAACTACTGTATATCTTAGCAGCATTTTTTTGTTGAGTTTTCGAAGTAAAGACAGTACCTGCTCTGAACAGATCACAATACTTGGAGATATTCCTCTTCCGAAAGTACTGAGGTACCCCTCCATAAAGTTTGAACCTTCGAGATGTAGTATGGTTGCATTTCCCTATTACAAATATTGGGTTTCTTGGTAAGATAGGAAACCGGTGTCCTTGCTCTTATCTTTCGTTAGGAAGGGAATCAGGGAGTACACTCTCATATCTTTCCCCTTCAACTTTAAGAAAGCACTAATCATTCTGGAGTAGTCATCTACGGTGCCAAGTTAGAAGCTCTCCGGAATCAGGAGGTTGGTTGTCTGGATGAGCTTGTCCGCCACGAAGTCTAGACAGGGGAGCCTTAGGTATTTGCTGGTGGACTATCTGCAACGCCTCATGGCTGAGACAGGCAGCACCTTCTCAAGGCTACTCATTGCCTCCAGCCAGGCTGCCCTCGCAGTGTTCCTAAAGTGTGAGTTGCAGCTGCAGTGGATCTGGTGCTGGTCGTAAAGGTTTGCGGCCATGTGAAGATAATAAAAGAAATACTATGTTATACTTCTCTGCAAATCTAGATACGCCTCCACTATAAAAGACTTTTGTCAAATCCTAGAGTAAGGAGTTGTTAAAATAAATTTATTAACACAACATAATCTATGAGCGACCTCAAGGCTGTCCTCAGTCAGAACGACTGCATGTCCATGCTCTCTACGGCAGCCAAGCGTCCGGCCTACCGACCGATGAGCAGTACATCCCAAAGACCTGCAAGACCCCAGCCTCCCAACTATCGTTCTATCGATCTGAAAGCAGCCCTCGCGAGCAAGCCCTAGATAAGACCAGCGGAGACCTACCGGCGGCTCATGAAGTAGTAGCTCAGGAGCACGAAAGATGAGGACTTCGCCTCTCGAAAGGTGTCCTTCAAGCTCAACCAGAATAAGCGCAGGCTCAAGATGCAGAGGTATATGAAGTAGGCCGTCGGCAACCACCCAGCCCGAGCAGAAGGCGGAGAAATCTTCGTCGACAGGAGGATCCAGGACTACAGGCATCCCGAAAGAGTCAAGAAGCTCGAAGCGAGACCCAAGCTCTGCGCAGCCCTCAGGAGTTAGATAGTCTCCAGCTTACCATAAAAGTTCGACTCAGTCAAGATATCATCTACTTCCCAACACCTGCAGCCCCAAGACAGACACTCTCACACCAGCGAGTAAGCCAAACCCAAGGTCTCAGTCGCCTCCCAGAGCCAGACCCCGAAGTCACGCTCTAAATCTTCGAAAAGAGGCAACACTCGGTACCTCAACAGAACCTACAACGCAAGGCTCTCAGAAAGTATGGATGCTGGCTTGTAGATGCCAGAGCAGAGCGACATCCCGATAGAGGAGAAGCTCAACCACATAATCTCAATGGTCGGAGACAGCAGTCTGAACAATATTCTATGGAACGACCCAGCAGTCCGGCAGATCCTCGACGAGCTCGAGGTATACGACGAGAAGAGGCTGGACGAAATACTGTAGTCCAGAACCGAGTACTTCCAGAATCTGTTCAGTAGTGTTGTTACCACTCAGAAAGCTCACCTTTCGGCAGCTTCAACCTGCACTACGTCAGGCCCCAGACCACCACCTACGCCAGGTAGTTCGCAGACAAGGAGGGCAGTCGCAGTTTGCTAAACAGCATGCCGAACCTCACAGCGGAAGACTACGAGTGTCTGGCGTAGTTGCATTTGGAGAAGGGAACTATCAAAAACAGCAGGACTATCCAGCAGACGGAGTACGTGCCGAAGGATGCCGTCCAGTTCCAACCGAGCATTCCGCCCACCACACTGAACACAGGAGACCCGCAGATTTCGACGCAAACCACCTACGGCATGAATTTTCCCAACAGGGGAGACTACGACCCTAACCGAATATTTAGGAGACTCAAGTAGGAGAACGTGGTGACCGGGGCGCACTGGATGTACCAGACTACCTACAGGTCGAGTTTCAACCCGCCTCGTCTGGGATCTCAGGAGGACCTGTTTTGCATGAGCTACATCAAGGAGAGGAACTCTCCGAAAAAGACGCTGTACACCAAGAACGATGAGGAGATGATGACCAGCAATAAAGCCGACTTCCCGGCCAAGAAGCCCTCCTACAACGTGCCTCTGCCCTTCAAGTATGCGACTGAACTCGAAGTAGCTGTAGTTGAACACAGAAACCGAAGCGAGAGAGTCTACCCCAGGAGGCCTACGTGACGCAGCAACAGATCGACTCCAAGAACGTGGTCATGAAGACTGTCGAGCTGCTTTAACACCGACGGAAGACGATAGCTCCGTGGAAGTTTAGGGTACTGAGCAAGCTGAAGGCCTTGATGTAGTACAAAAGGTTCTTGAACAATAAGAGAAAGGCGAAGTGAGGCTGAGTTGAACTGATGGAGCCAGATTTTAATTATATTCGGGTATTCGTTAATCGGCATCCCTTTAAGGCAGGCTGATCATTTCAGGTATAATTCTATGCTATTGATATATATCTTTTAAAGTAAACATTCAAAGACATGCAGAGGTATTTGCCATTCAATGCTTAAATCAAGAATAAGACTGTTCTCTGGCTCAACACCATATTTCCCATGCTTCGATCTATTATTTGGTAACGAGCATAGTCTGATTCGTACTCAGGCATATACATCACTTCTTCTTCTCTATTTTCTTCTTGGCTCCTGGCGCCTTCTCCTTTCCTCCCTTGCGCTCTCTTGGCGGCGAGTCATCTCTCTTGTCTCTTAGATTCTGCAGCAGCGGTGTGATGTAGTCTTCCAGGTCCACCGAGCACTTGTAGTAGACAGTCTCTGGTTGGTTGTAGGTCCGGCAGTTGCTGAAGATCCGGTTGATGTCGGCCACGAAGGACTCTCGGTCCTCGTACTCGTTGCTGAGCAGCTTCTTCTCTATGGTCTTGACGTCCATGGGCTACTTGATGATGGCCAGGTAGTCAGGTACGTCCTCGGGCTGCACAGGGTCGATGAAGGGCCATCCTGACTTGTGCTTCTTTATGGCCTCTATGATATTCTGACACTGAATCTGGAAGCTCCTCTCCTTGGTCTTCTTGAGCTCCTCGTGGTCGTTCCAGCTCCACCCGCCCTCCACCACACCTGGGATGCGCTACGGGTTGATGTTGAAGGTCTACTCGATGCCTTCAGGGTTGGTCCTGGTGAAGGACGACTCCAAGTTCTCGAGGACGTAGCCCTCGAACTTGCGGTGGTTGATGCAGAGCTGCTTGATTTTGTCGAGGACCATCTGAGTCGGCTAGGGAGTACCTGCTTCTGCTACTTGATGATGGTGCTGACCCGCGAGTAGTCGAGCCTGGGGTGGATGTAGCACTCCATCATGGTGCCGCCCTCGTAGTCTTTGATGTAGCCCTTCCACCTTTCGAGCGGCATGCGGTAGTCCTTCGTGAAGCCCTGCTTGCGAAAGTAGCCAGTGGCGAAGTTGTCAGCGTAGGTCATGAGGTACTCCATATTTTTCTTCTGCATTTCCTCTGCGTGGGCGCACATGTACCTTTGAATTTGTTCATGAGCCTCGTGCCGTAGCCCTTGACCTGCTCGGTGGCTGTGATCGCTAGGAAGGCGATTTCGGTGAAGCGCTGCGTGGGGTACATACGGTAGCAGATGCCACCAATGACCTTGGTGCCGTTTTTGAGGATTACCATAGACTCGTGGTTACGGTCGAAGACCAGCTTGACGATGTACTCCTTGGGCATCTTGGGCAGCTGCCGCGAGAAGATGTTCTTGAGATCTAGTAGCTTCTTCATGCTCTCGTGCCTCTAGTCGTTTTTGATAATTGTAAATTCGATCACGCCCTGATCCTCCTAGTTCTTGGCGCCCTCGTCCCGGTTGGCGAACCCCAGTCCCGTCGTCTGAGTCTTTAGCACTCCTACCTCTCCGTTAATTCCCACGAACATGTCCGCCTTCGGAGCTTCCGAATTCATCATTAAACACTCAATATATTATTACCTCCTCCGACTCGCCCCCAACTACAACCCACAAATCGCTGAGTTCCTCCGACCGCTCCTCGACAGCCCTTTCTTTAGAATTATTTATGCTACACTCCACACAAGTTAGTTTAGCACTCCCGAAATAGTCTAAGCCTCACACAAACAAATGTTGGTGGTGTTGATGTGATGTATCCCAAACCATAACCAATCAATAATCATATATTTATGAGCACTGTCAATAAGAGCAGTTCTCAATAAAAGCCTGTTAGAGCCAGTAGCTCAGCGAGCAAACCACTGCAAGTCAAGTCTGAGACGGTGGAGGAGAACCAATAGCTCGCCTCCACACAGGTGTTTCACTCTAAATAAAAGCATCCTCCCAGAAAGCCTAAGCCATTACCACCACGGCGACCCCTTACTGGCAAAAACAAAGACAAATACAAGGAAACTGCTGCTTAGCGCGAAGAGTACGTCTCACAGCAGCATATTCCGATACAACCCATAGTCGAATGGATCTGTGATTCGAGTTCCAAAATAAGAGAGCTGGCTACAAAGCACAGCCTGAACCCTGCCGATGTAGCCCATTCCTTAGGTGACTCAGTGTTCCAGATAGCTCTCAGCAACTTCGTCGACAGGAACTCTCTTAACTTAGGGTAACTGCAGTCTGAGAAGAGCATAGAGAGGTTTGCAGTGGAGAGATTAACCCAGCAGATAATGTGCAGAGAGCAGAGCAAACGCTGTTTGTAGCAGGAGACCAAGGTCAGTTCGTTTATAGCCTAGCGTCTAAGGCAGCTTGAAACTCGGATAACTGATTAGCTGTGAAAGTGTATGGGTCATATTATTTTTGTGCGCTTGTAGAAAATCACGAACAGCCACACTGCCACTCCTGATTGGATGCTAGCGAGTCCGATTCCCACCGAATTTGACACCACCTCCAAAAGCGTTGTGTAGGTCTGCAGTCTTAGGTAGAATACGTGATGCAGGATCACCAACACTGACACTATCAAATAGGAGCGGATGCTCGCAGGGTGCTGGCTGCTCACTCCCTTCGTCGCGAATTCAAATCTGATCAGTTGGCTCAAGACCAACAGACTCAGAACAACCAGCTACGTGGCAGCGGCATAGCTTGGGTAGGGCAGCCGGTTGTATTTATAGGCGAAGGTAAGCACGTGGATACCTAAGAAGTACCAGAGGAATGTCTTCTAGAGTTGAGTCGCCGACACGAAGGGAATACACATGCTGCTGTTGACCGACAGGAACTTCTTGAGGTTGGACCTGGGCTCCGGAAGCGCTGCTGAGGCCATATTAAAAAGATGATTAATAAATACTGCTTCTATTTAGTACGAGCACTGCTAAGGTTCTAATTCTTTCTTTTTAAATGTAGAAGTCAGCCGTCAGCCAGCTCATCGAGCGCGTCTACAAGAAGGAGGGCATTCTCTACAAAAGTCTCTACGGCATTCAGGAATACCTGCTCCCGTTTATGGGCTGCAGCAAGCTCAAACAGCTGGAGAGTCTATTCGAGACCTTCCACAACGAGGTGACCCTCAAGGACTTCATCGAGATCTGCGCTCAATTTGTGCACTTCCCCACCCAAGAGAAGGAAGAGTTTGTCTACGGACTCATCCAGTTTTTCTAGAATATCGACCTCGATGGCAGTGGAACTCTGAGTTGGGCTGAGTTCACCCAGTTCATCATCGACAGCTTCGAGCAGGCTGACAGGGAGAAGGCACTAGGAGAGTCCCTGCCCTGCCTGACTAATGACATCCAGAACAAAGTGCACAACTACCAGGACAAGCATTTCGTTGAGTCAACAGCGTACATCGACCGGATGCATCTCAACTCCATCTCAAGACTACAGAGCGACTCGAGGAGGAGATTGCATATTCTGGAAAGCAAGTCCTCTACAGTCAAGGTGTACGAGGTGTAGAATCAACACAAGCACAAGTTTGCCTCCATTCCAGATAGCAATGTGCACATCTTGACTTTCTGCTATTCTGCAAGCTAAGGCAAGCATTGCCTCATTGGCAGCAACCTCACTTTTTATTTCGTAAACACCAGTCTACAAAGTTCGCTGGTTTGCAAATTCTACTACGACCTCATCCAAGACAAAGTCTGGTACTCCGAGCTGCTGTAGTGCTGGATCACCAGCGGGTACGACTTCAAGATTAGACTGTGGAAGTTCAAGAAGTACACTCCCAATGAGATTAGTTAGAACCTCGCGGTACACACAGCCAGAGAAGAGTGTAGCAAGAGGGTTCTGAAGGGGCACACCGACCTCGTCACCGGGATCGTGGAACTCAAAAAGCCCAGATCAATAGC
The DNA here is from genome assembly GCA_028571205.2 of Hydropsyche betteni. Classification (NCBI taxonomy): domain Eukaryota; kingdom Metazoa; phylum Arthropoda; class Insecta; order Trichoptera; family Hydropsychidae; genus Hydropsyche; species Hydropsyche betteni. Next base: position 3,392 of record JAOXNN020203396.1, on the reverse strand, counting down.
CTCTTGCAGCAAAGACGGCAACATACTTCTATGGGACCTCGATTCTCTATCGATAATTAGCTCCCTCAGACTGAAGGAGTAGAACCCCAGGGCAGTCCGAGGCCTCGACTACAATCCACACCATAACCATCTTGTTGCTTCTTACGGCTTTGGCTCTCAGCTGAAGCTCTGGTGTCCAGACGTATCCTTGCTACGGCCTTTCGTGAGGTCTCTTGAAGGCCACTATGTGAGCATAATTACGGCTCGGTTTATTCTGCCTTCCAGATATATCGTTACTGTTGACGAAAAGAGCGTCCTGAGGATTTGGGACTCCAACACTTTTGCACTCACGCAGCTTATATCCTGCGATCCTGTCAGTATCAGCGATATATCAGTCATCGACGAAGACCTAATAGCTATTGGAAGCAAGAGGCTGCTATACTACGACAACAGCGCCAACAAGAAGATGAGGAAATTGATGGACTTGGAGATCTACCCTACCAACATCCTGTACAGCGATTTCCATGATGCGCTAGTTGTATTGACTAAAATCGATGCGAGACTGTACGACGCACGAACTGGAGTTCTCAAGGCCATGGACAACCAGATCCACCAGACCAAACTGCTTGCTCTGGCAGGAAACGGTAAGAAGCTGCTGACCATGTCAGCCGAAGGAAGCATACAACAGCATACTCTGAGTCTCCTGCGCAAGATAGAGCCCTCGGCAGAGGACTTCTACGAGAAATACCCTATCGAAGAGAGGTTCCTAGGCGAAACTGTGATGTTGCTTGTGGACAAGCATCAGCTTCTGCTGGTCGGAGATTAGTCTTCCAAGATCACCTACATTCACTTTACAACCGAAAGCAAGATCATCCTCAAGACACTCATTGGAGGTCATAGACAGTCTCCAATGTCAGCGATCGCTGCAGACTAAAATATCCTCCTCAGCGGTTCCAAAAACGGAATGGTGGTTCTGTGGCAGTTAGCCAACGGTGCTTACTTGGATCACTTCTAATTCAACAGCAGCGTCGAAAGCGTGCGTTGCATTAGAATTGAGAACTCGGTTGTTTTGTTTGTTCGAACCGTGGACGCTCTATGGGTCGGCGGAAAGTATCGTATCAAACTGCCTGACGCTCTGTGCTGGGAAATTTGTGACGACATTCTGCTGGCTTCTGACAGCAAAGGACACATTCACCTCTACAGCAAGTAGGACATACTGAACACAGTAAAGCCAGTGGAATACAATATGTAAGGTAACCTCTAGCGCATGATTTTCAGAAGGCAGCAAGTCGATTGCAGCAAGCAGCTCCAGTCCACAAGAGTCTTGCCAGAGGTGAAGGCTCCCAACCGAATAGGCATCGTTGCAGCGCACAGTGAGTAGATAACAGTGCTGATGAAAATAGAACGTCAAGGTGGAGTGCTGTCGGCCTCACACGACAAAACAATAAAGATATGGCGACTATAGCGGGATACCTTAGTGCTGCAGTCTACCCTCAACCTTACGAACAATCAATGCACCCAGTGGACGTTCCCTAAGGCTATCATCCATAAGTAGGTTGAGAGAATCGAGAGGTCCTTTTGCTTTTTGTAAGAGTACGAACGACGCAGTATCTGCAACTAGGATAGACTGCTCATCACAGAACGACTTCTAAAGAAAGTATTCTTCGCATAATAACTATAAAAGTAAAATTAGCAAGCGCCACAAGGTCATGTGTAAGTGAAGCCTATTCGGTAGAGCAAGTAAATTCTGGTACGGAACTAGGAGATCGATCTGCTGACCAAGCAGATCGACTAAGCCACCAGAAGAAGGGAAATGCAGAATAAAATCAAAAGAATGATCCAGGAAGCTGCCTTGCAATAAACCAGCAAGATGCCTACGGCTAAGTCTTCGGAGTTGAGTTACACCGGCACCATCATCAAGAATCCAAGTCAGTAAAGGATACGTGAGCCTCAACCACCCAAGACACAGCAAATACTTCCCTTAAAAACCACCACAACAATCAAGCAGAGCCGAATCAAGGACGAGTTTGATTCTTTTCGGGAGAGCTGGTGCGACAACCTGCCTCCTCAGTCAACAATCTAAGTTAAGATTCGAAAGCAGCCCCAACGACCCAAAACAACGCAGAGCTACATCAAGGACATGAAGTGCTTACCTTCTAGCAATTGGAAGAAGTCAGTCAACTACGACAAGGAGACTCAAAAGTGGAGTGCCTTCAAGCCCAATTGATATTGCTATTAAAATAATACATCATTTCGGATAATATTGAGACAGTTTCTACATAGACTGAACCTGTAAATTGATAGTTTATGGGTTAAATAAATACTTCTCAGTTTAGGACTACGATGGCTATATAATATCCCAGTTAATGTATTTCAGAATTGAGTCCCGCAAGAACGAGTTCAAACACGGCAGCAACGCCAAACTGATTATGGGTGTGGCGATTGGGGAGAGAAGAGCCATTCTGTTCTACTCCAACGGTAAGTTTTACGACTACGACCTGTTTGACAAAAAGATTCTCTATTCCAGCAACATAAACGAGAAACCCTTTCGCGGAGTGTCTGTCAATCCGGTGGAAATCGTCTGCATGCTACCGGAGAGTCGAAAGGTGATCAGCATCAACATCAAGAAGAAGGAGATCAACGAGATCTGCAGACTGCCGCTCACTTCGACGCACGACGAGGCCAAAGATAGGAGCATCTTCTTCCTGAGCGATATCAAGAGCTTCAAGCTCAACCACTCCTTCTACCTGGAGGAAAACAACGAGGAAGACAACCGCAGGCGTATCATCTACTTCCCCGACTCGGGCAACTACAAGGAGAAGTTTCTCATTAAGGACTACGAATGTCAGGGCATGATTTTCGAACCGATTGACCAAACCTCCCGCATCGCCATCTACAAACAACAACCAGATCTCGAAAGGAATTGGGAACTCAGGATAGTGGATCTGGCAGCCAACTTCGAGGAAGTAAAGTTCAGTCTGCAGCACAAGGCCTTTGGAACCTCAGCCATCATCGAGCAGGTGTGGGCCAAGACAGAAGAGACACTATTAATCTTTATCAATGGGCCCAATCCCTAGATACTGTTACTGAATATGGAGAAGTCGGAGCTACTGGAGTTCCCTCTCAAAGTCGGCTTCAATTTCAGAGGCATCTGCTTCTACAACCCGGAAAGCCAGGTGGCCTGCTTGACCTACTTAGCCAACACCAGAATAAACGGCGAGTTATACGAGAACATCCTCTAATTAGTGGATCTCTAAAAACCTGCAGTGCTGGAAAGAGCCTACGCCACTCTGAAAGACTACTCTTCGGGCTGGGAGAACGACTACCTGTTGGACATCGCTCCTGAGAACAAGACAGGCAACACCTCCATTTTTCACACTCGGCACTTTATAAAGAAGAGGTCGCTGTTGTTT
>JAOXNN020203329.1:0-22011 GCA_028571205.2 Hydropsyche betteni | reverse complement strand
CCCTGCTAGTTCCCGAGGCGCTTTCGAGGCTGAATTAAAAATGGTGTACGTCTATCTGGAATAAATGTTACAGGAGGTGTCTGGCTTCAGGAGAAAGGTAGGAGGGGACTGGTACAGACTTACTTGTGATATTTTTAAGCATTTAATGTTTGTTACTACTGTAGAAAGGAGGCTTTCCAGTTAGCATATCATACATCATCGACCCAAAACTAAACCAGTCTGCTGTCTGTGTATACCCCTTCCCCAGTATCACCTCAGGTGCAATATACTCTGGTGTTCCACACAGACTGAACACCGTCTGAGTTTACGAGTAGCAAACTTTCGACAATCCGAAATCAGTAAGCCTAATATGACCCTCCTTATCAAGCATTATGTTTTATGGCTTCATATCACGATAAATGATCTTCCGAGAGTGCAGATACTCAATAGCCAACAATAGTTCAGCTCCATAGAACTTGGCTACTTATTAGTTGAATCTACCAGTTCTTCGTAACAAGTAAAATAGCTCTCCCTGCATTAACCAACTCCTACCCCTGGAAGGAAGTCTACCAGTAGGTACAGCTTCTTGTTGTTTTGGAAGGCGTAATGGAGTCTCACAATAAATGGGTGCTACATCGCCTACAGGATAAACCGTTCAGTTAGAGTATGCACTTTCTACTGCTTTGATTGTATTACTTCCTTATCAAGTATCTTCATCGCGTACAGCCTTCCTATGTTACCACCTTCATACCGTCTATTTTGTCTTGACAGAGCATCACCTTCCCGAAGGCTCCCCTACCCAATGGTCTAATGATCTTAAAATCGCTGATAGTCTTCCCCGTCTTAAACTACTTGACTTCGGGCGCCTCCTGTTCCTCTTTAATTGGACAGTCAGGAGTATTTTACGATGTTAGAGTTAGAAACTCTCTGATTTACTTAACCTAAGGGTTGCACTAGACTACATCTCAACAACTGGTACTGAAATCGCATGTCAGACTCTTATTCTTTCTTATGGTTTTTGAAATGGCGTCTTTAGGCGGTTATGAGCAAATATTGCCCATGCGTACTAACTAATTTACAATCTATTCTATTTCTTACGTAGTTATTTAGTTTATTTTATTGGATATCAGTTTAGCTGAGATTGCTTGAGATTGTTTGTATTTAATATTGTAACTGATGGCGAGTAAATACCTTCAGAAATATCCGGTTCCTGCTGGCTTCCAAGAGATTCTACATGACTTTACGAGAGAGGTGCTCAGAGACCAACCACCCAACATCATATAGTATGCTGCTAAGTACTTCGAAATGCTCGAAAAGGGAAAGAAATTTGAGTATGAGTCTAAGTTCAACGTTAAGAAGGAGGATAAAAAGCATTAGCTCAAATACGATCCTAAGTACACCCTTATTAACTCAGAAATGCTGAGGATCTTGCGAAGAAGGCTACCCAGGCAGTAGAAAAGATTAATGCTGGGGGAGACGTAAGGCGGAAGGACGATCCCAAACCCTCTATTAAAGATATGGGTGATGGGCATCATGACCAACATACTGCTCCTGCCTCAACTAACACCCTAATAAAATAAACAGGCAAAAGCTATGTTAACTAACTGTAACTCTATTATAATTCAGCTCCGAAAGAGTCGAGCATCAAACCTCCCTCCACGAAGAAGAAGACTAGCCTGATGAATGAACCTGATAGCCTAATCTGTCCATTTCATAAATTTAAATTATCAGGCTTCCGTTCAACTATTTCAGAGGTTTGGGATGTTATGAGGAAGGGTCAAAATAGGCTTGAGATTAGCCACAGATTTTATAGAATAATAATAAACTTATTTGAAAAACATTTGAGACTCTGACCTTTGAACCAAACTTACGCACAACCATTAAGGCGATGAGAGAGGAGTGTGAAAGAGCTTGAGAGTGATACATCTACTTTACTTCTTACTTAATTTCTTTACTGTTTACCCGTTGTGAGATTGAGCGTGTGTGGTGATGTTTCCGAGGATGTTCGATGACTCTCTGTTTGAGCGAGCCTTACGTTTGAGAGCTAGCTTTCTGTTGACTTCCCTGATGAAACACCAGTCTTTGCAGACCGTCTGGAGGGTGGATTATCTATGGCCACAAGCTCTCCTTTAAAACCTCAACAACAATCGTCCATAATAATACATAAACGATGTCAGGTTCAAGGTCCAGGTCGAGATCTCGCGATCGCAACCCTATTGCAGTCAAGAAGATTTACATATCTAACCTTGGCCCAGAGGTATACGCTGGTAGAATGTAGACGACTGAGGCAGATCTAAAAGGCAAGTTTGAAGAATTCGGTGCTATTGACAGAATCGACATCAAGAAGAAAGGCGACGACATTACCTTCGCTTTCATCGAGTATATGTTCCCCAAGGACGCTGAAAAAGCCATCGATGAGTATGTGTAAATACATTCAAGTGGTCATCGATCACTTGATTCCATTCCCCATTCAAACCTTATATTGTAGGCTTCACAGAACTGAATTCCAAGGTCGAACTTTAAAAGTTGAACTTGCCAAGGGTCCGAGCGGCAACAGATTCGAAGGCGGAAGAGGAGGATTTAGAGGTGGAAGAGGTGGTGACAGAGGAGGTTTCAGACCAAGGAACGAAGGCGATAGAGGCTTCGGAAGTTACGGCGGAGACAGACCCCCACGAAGTGAAATAAAATGCTACAACTGCCAAGGAATCGGCCATATGGCTAAGGACTGCACTAGACGTAATTGAGATATTTATTCAGCTCGATAATTCTCTGGAGGGTATAGAGGAAGCAGAGGAGGAGATCGATCAACTGGAGGCCGAGATTACGGAAGAGATAGGGACAGAGAATACAGAAAGAGGAGCAGATCGAGATCAGGCTCAAGATCCGACAGCGGAAACGATCGCAGAAGAAGAAACAACGACAGAGATGCCTATTGATTTGCTTAAAGCTGTGAGATATTTGGAATTCATTCAAATTGAATATTTATAATTAGCTTAAGCACTTAATATAGGAATGTTGAAGAGTGATTTAAAGGATAGTAAGACATCTAAAACTATCGCAGTGTTCGATATGGATTTTACAATAAGTCAGGACTACCTGTAGCAGTGTCTGTTTTAGGAAGTAAATCCACATAAGTATCAGCAAGTCTTAGGAGAATACTTGGGTGGGAAGATCCGATGGCCTCCCCTCCTGAAACAAATAATCAAATAACACCCTCCCCAGCACCATCTAATAGAAGATTGGCTCAACAAAACTAAATTAGTGGAGGGAATGTTCGAGCTTATCACCCACTTAAAAGAAAACAACCATCATGTTATTATTCTATCAGGTGCGAATAACTATATGGCTGATAAGTTCCTTCGTTATAAGGGATTACGAGAACACTTTCACTAAATTATCTCTTCTAGATTGTAAATACAAGAAGGAGAGTTCGTTTATCATGGAGAGGTAAGTGCATGTCACCTACCTTTGTGTCACCATGGTTTTTGTAAAGGATTAGCTCTAACCGATTATTTAAAGGACAAATAATTCGACAGGATAGTGTATTTCGGGGACGGCTTAAACGATATATGCGGGATGAACCTAATCCAATAAGGAGTAGCATGCATCCGTTAAGGTTTCGGTCTACATAGTAAACTCTTAACTGATCCAAAACTAATTTAAGAGTTAGTTCCCTGCAGAAAGTTAATGTGGAATAATGGTACAGACTTACTAACCAAATTGAAATCTCTCAATCTAATCTGATCTTCCTTCCCCATAATAATATTCACAATCAATTTATAATGTCTACACTAACACCTTCAAACAAATATTCGTCCACAATTATGAGTTATACTCCAACCTTTGATGAGTTATCTACCACTATTATTTATGTCCATGTTAATATTCCTCTGCCTCTACACTATAGTCACCTCCAAAGTTGTTAACGTCAACAAAGAGTTCTTCTCACAGTCTTTCAGTGATGTAGATTTCACTAGCTGGACCATAAACAGCTCACCCTCCCTCACTACCAATCTCGCTAGTTACTGTGGCAGTGACCGACTATTCGGAGGTAAACCATCCCTTAGTTAGGGTACAGACTGTTCACTGGTGACGCCACCAACCCATCCACTTCTATTTCTAGGACATTATCAGGGTTGCCTCCACATTGGTCGATAAGGATATCTGCCAAACTGTATAAGATTGATAGCTGGAATAACGAAAGAATTCAGATGATCATCGATGGGTAGTCTTCCTCAGATTTTACGTGGGCGTCTTCATTCGGAGGTAGTGATACCTGTGGTACATAAAACCCAATAATTGATTCAACGGGCAGCCTCTATAATGATGGTTTTGAACTGGTAGATGTTAATAAAAGTCATACGGCATCCGGTGTAACCATAGAGTTTGCTTCAGATTTACTAATGAGTGGAGGAGCATACTGGGGGCTGAGATAACTACTAGTTCAGGTAGATCTGTGTGATCCTAGTTGTCTATCATGTAACTCAACTACAGGCTGTATTACTTGTCCGACAGTAAGCAATATACAGGCTCCAGTTAGTATTGGAGGAGGGCTGTTTTCATGTGCATGTTCTCCAGGGTACAGAACTCAACTTGACACGTCCTGTCTTTCAGCTACATGTATACAGTGCCTAACTACATGCGATCCTGGATAGTACTAATAAATTAAGATAGCTACCCAAATGTAAATGGTGTTGAATGTACGACTTGTGCAGCTGGATGTGCAACTTGTACAGGAGCGACAAATCTAACTGCCGATTGTGCCAGCTGTAAACCAGGCTACTACTCGGACTCAACCAACCCTACGGGGGCATGTCAACCATGCGATATAACTTGTGCTACATGTACAAGTAACTCACCTACTGCCTGTACGGGATGCTCAGGAGGACTGCTATTATCAGCAGGAGCATGCATACAATCCTGCCCTATCAATACCTACGGCATATAAACATCAGGCTTATGTTCTCCCTGTGCCACCAACTGCAAAACCTGTTTCGGTGGTTTAGCCACATAATGTACAACTTGCGCTAACGACTACTACCTATCAAACTATCAATGCGTAGCCACTTGCCCTTCCAACTACTACATAATCGCTAGTCTATGCACCCTACTCTGTCCAGACGGCTATTACGGAGATAAAACCTCTATGACGTGCATAACATGTGTGGCTAACTGTGCCAGCTGTAATTCCAGTATATGTTCTACATGTGCTGCAGGGTTTGGGTTGGAGAGTGGTGCCTGTGTTAATCCATGCTCTTCAGGGTTTTATATCGATATCAAAAATGATTGCGTAGCTTGTGATCCTACTTGTGCATCATGTAGTGGATCTTCAAGCTCAGACTGTACTCTGTGTGGATTGGGGAGGGTACTTAGTGCAGGGACATGCTCCAGTACCTGCACAAGTGGAACATACCTAGATACTGGAACTGGAAACTGTAACCCCTGTGATTTGTCTTGTTTGGAGTGTTCGGGAGGTAGCTCCACAAGCTGTACAACATGCCCAACAAATAAGTATTTAGATCTGAACGCATCGATGTGTGTTTCTGCATGCGATAGCACACTTCAAGCTATTAACTCCAATAACATGAATTGTTGGATATGCCCGATGGGCTTCCACCCTAGCCAAGCTACCTGCTCGAACTGCTACAAATCATGCCAGACATGCCTAGTCTAAGGAGTAGATCAATGCACCAGTTGTGCATCTAACCGGTATCCTTCACGAGGAATGTGCATATGCCAATCAGGTAACCCCCTTCCTAACTTAGGTTCTTACGAAGACTAGGGTACCTGCCTATCATCCAAACCCTCTCCCGACCTCTACACCGCCATCTGGGGCCTAGTAATCACCAGTTTCATCGTCTGTCTCTTTATGTAACTCCTATTCAAACAAAACACCAACTTCCTCTACCTAATGGATCTCCTCCAAATCCTCTCCTTCAGCTACTTCTTCAGTAAAGTATATCCCTACCAAATGAACTCAGTTCTAACCGCCATGCTGAACTCTCATCCTGCTGTTATGATACCTCCACTCTACAAACCAGACGATATATCCGAAAAGAGAATAGGAAAGTTCTCTTAACTTGGACTTACCGGTTACATGATTGTTGATATTCAGGGGGTACTCTTAGGTTATCTCACTCTATTGCTGCTTGGTCTCCTCCCTAAGATCCTCACCAAAACAGTAAATCCCCGTAAATCCCTCTAAATCTACAATGCTTCTGTCTGGATGCTTCAGAAAGTAGAATTCTTCATAATAACATGGTTCCACATAAGTTCTATGTCTGTATTCGCAGCAGCTACCATCAATTTCCTCGAGTTCAGCTGGCACGACTGGTACGATCTGCTATCATTGAGTTGCTTCGTGCTGTTGATTGTTCTATTCTTTGTGATAATCTGTTGTAAAAAGTGGGATACTGATAGTAAAACCCACCAACTACTCTTAGTCTTTAGTTCAGAGATCGATTATAAGAAGCCGAAGAAAGGGTTGAAGCAGCAGGATAAACAGAATGATACCGTAGTAGAGACTAGATAGAGTTTGTTTCAGCATACCCAGCCAGATGTTAGTGTTGCTAGTCCTATCAATAAAGTAAGCACCCATCGGAAGCTAAACGCTAGTGTAGTAAAAACTGATAAATAGGGATCCGTACAGAATCTCGCATTCAATCCTGACTAACCATTATTCCTGAATTTCTAATAGGTTATCAATGAGTAGTCTCAATACTAACCCTTACAGGCAGGCCCTCTCCTCATCCCAGCTCTCAAAATCGTGATCGCTATCATCATTACCCTTCTAAAGAGCTTCCCCACTCTCCAGGTTCTTGTCTATTCTAGTGCTGCAGGTATGATAGGAAGTAGTGGACTCAGCCGTAGATGGAGACGCAAGTACATACGTCTAAACTTTATGGTAGCAATGGCATCTATCATCATACATACCATCCTCATTGGGATGTGGACAGTCGGAAGCTATAGTCTGATTGGAGTGGTTATGCCCTATTTATGGGTTGGATAGGTTACCATCATGCTCATATTAGCATCGTTACAGCTTTTGATTAATACTTGTGTTATCCCTAGCATCCTAATACGCATTCCCCAGAGAATATACACCATCATAAAGACCCGGTCATCCTGATAAACTAGACATATAAACAATCATCATTACTATTAATAATCATAGAGCAGTTTCTTCCGCATAGAGCGTCCGTACTGTAGGTGTCTTCAGAAACCCCCAACCCCTACTATCAAACGTATTAATCCATAGCATAAGTGTCAACAGAGCAAACGCTAGAAAGAACTTTTGCCAGCTATTATGTTTCTGTTCAGGTTAATCCTCAACTAGCCTCTAAAAACGCAGGTCATCCTCCGTCGGTTGTTTAACCTCTGGTTGGTTGTCATTCAGATTCAAATTGGACTAATTTTTAGTAGTTCCATCCTTAGATCCATCCCCCTCAATACTAATTTTACTTTCAGATTTAATTAGTACTGGTCCTTCCTTAAGTGCTCTCAATTCACTCAATAATTTCTCATTTTATTATTTCAACCGTTCGTTTTATTGCATTAGAGCTTCAGTATGCTACTTCTTCAACCTACGTGACTTCTTAGCTGCTTATCGGTTCCTCAGCCGTTTGATTTAGTTTTTACTCAGTTTTGATTTGGGCTGGTTCTCTCTCCCTATCAGTTTGGTACGAGCTATAGCTATATCTGACGAACCAAGGCTATAACTTGAAGACTCTTATTCGGAGGTAGCCATCTCCTCCTCTGAAGGGTCTTTGTGCTTCTCAACCTGCTTTTTAGGTTTAGTCATCTTTACCTTTTTCGACATTATTAATATATTACAGTAAACTATGAGGTAAACTGTCCTCTATCAGTGTTTATGATAGTAAGTAATGCAACTATCAGTGGGTAGATCAATTGAGAGAATCCAGCAACTTCTGCCATTTCTTATTTTTCTGTTGGTACTGCAGCAGCTTATAAGGGTTGGTACCTACCTTTAATTCTGGGGGGACGAACCTATCGTAATACTTTAGTTTGATCTATTGGAAGGATGCACTAAACATATCTTCCTGCATTTTTAAGTGTTTATTGTAGTTTATTAACCCACGAAAGTAGCTGTCACGGTTAGGGATCTTCCTGTGACGGTTCAGGTAAGAGAGGTATTAGTATTGGGCTGTTTAAGGGTCCATCTAAGGGATGGTGACTAGATCGATGGGTCCGGATAAGTTTACCGAGGGTTTAGGCTTTTTTGAGGGCTTCTGGGCTGCTTTTGGTCTATCCTCAAAAAATGAAGATCTCTCATGATTGGAGAGGAACCCATGAACATCGACAGCCTACCCTCCCCTCTTAGACTGATACTCAGACTGAATGCCCATATCAGGAAATTGATGCCCAGTACTGGCAAACTATCTCCCAAACTCTTTTCCTTTCTGTCCTCTATTACTCGAATACTGGGAATCATTAGGCCCATCAGCTATAAACCTCCTTTGATTATCCCCCACACTCCTCTAATCCCTAATATTTCCCTGCAAATAACTATTGTTTCTATCTGGCATCTCCACCTCACTCTCCTAACTATCATTAATTAGTCTTCTTTGATTGTGTTCAGGTTCGTTCGGACGTCGACCAACATTTCTAGTTGGGCGTCTCTGATCATCAAGATCAGAACTTGGTTAGCATGAGCTGGCGGGATTCTCACTGCTGCTGAAATCCCCATACGCATACAGTAGCTTCCCAGCATTACTAGGGGAAGGGTCATCCTCCTCCTCCGCTCCCCTCTAAGAAATAGTTCTTCCTCTGACTTTTCCTCTCATGAGTCGTTATAATTAATAGTTATGTTTGTACCCCCTACAATAATCGGTCGTGTAGAATAGAGAATCTAAGAGACTGGACCAGCCGACCGCATAAACAGTCTAATCCTCGACTAAATTCCAATAGGAACTTTCACAGAGGAACTGAGAAGACTGCTAGAGAAGTGTGACAAACTGGAACACTTTTCTTTAGAAAGCTGCAGTCTGGACTCCCTATAAAATTTTCCAAACCTCCCCAAACTGGAGGTAGTAGAGCTCAACTCAAACAGGTAACTCTTTTAGATAGTTGTAGGCTGACTAACAATGATATTGGGATGTTGTCTAAATTTCCAAAAATGCGCCGGATTTTCATAAAGGATAATCGAATCGATAATTTAGACTCCCTCGATGTGCTCGGCTGTCTCGGAGAGCTCGTACAACTAGAGCTTAACGGCAACCCCGTGATTGAGGCATAAAACTATCGATAAAGCATATTCAACACGTAAACAATGAGTTAAAGTAGGGTGAAGAGCCTCTAGATACTCGATAATAAAGATAGGGATGGTGTTGATATTGATGACATATCTTAAGAGGTACAGTATAGTCTAGCATAGTCGGAGGGTTCTGATACTGATAAGTAGGTGAGCTAGGATGATGATTCCGGCGACGACCAGAGCTGTAGCGATAAGTAGGAGGATGGAGAAGACTCACCGGTGGTTGATGTCATTAGAAAAATGAGGAAACCTAACCCTTAATGATAATTAATTAAACCCATGTAAATCTCAATTAGCAATTTCACTAAACAACACTGCTATCAACTCATAACTCACTACAACCTCTCCCCAACTCAGATTAAAGCTTGGGAGGAGTGCCATCGATTAGCACAAGGACTCCTCCCTAGAATCATGTTGCTGAAGATTTTTCAGGCATACAACTGGGACATAAAAAAACTAACCAAACACGTCTAAATCTATATGACTATGCCTGAGTTAGTGGTCAAAACAGTAGGGAAGGAACTCAAGATGGAGGTGATGGTGCAGGATAACTCGGTGTTCACTGACCGTTCCCTAACGAGAATCCGATTAGGAATCGATAAAATCCAATGCTAAAAGCCTCTAAAAGTAGAGTACTAACTGGATTGCCAGGGCTTCCTTCAGTACTTCTCCATACAAGCTGTAAAGCCTTGATAATTTTTCACCATAGACTTTTATGAGTGGTTGATAGAGGTGAATAGCAACGGCTAATTATTGCACTATTCCTATTCGACCTATGCAATTTGCTCTTTATATTCGGTTGTTTCTTTCTTCCCAGGTGCTGCCTCAACTAAAACTTCATCTAACTAGATTTCACTACTACATGACGGAAGTTAGGTGATTTCAGGACGTTCAGCCGCTCCTGGTTATTCCATTGGATCATCGCTTATTTATTGGACTCGATGCTATCAGCTGCATATACCATCTCATACCCATCATCAATCCGTGAAGCTTAACCGCCAACACTTGGTTATACTTGCTCATGATATCCACCGTATTAATATCAGTTTGAAGGAGTTTCGTGAGTGATTTGCCGTTGCTCTGGCTACTAATATTGCTTTCCCTCCTACATGAGCTCACTACTACATGGAGTAATCCCTCAGTTTCCGTCTAAGATTTTGAATGCCAATGATCTTGCACATTCTATCCCTCAGACATGCATGTTTCTTTTCCTGTTCAACACACTTATCAATACAGGTATGAATCTCTCTGAGTATGTGTGGCGAACTGTTATTCAGGTGCTTCCGAAGGAGAGCTTTACTAGGTTCCCGAATATCAACAGCGAAACCTTTGAGTATTGAGATGTTCTATAGTTTCTCCGAGATAAACTTCGACATGGAAACTAACTATCGAATAAGTATTGGAATGTTGTTTTGAAAATTGGTTCTCTTTGGTAATAAATTTGATATCATTAATGGAGAGAGAAACTTAGTCGTTCCTTCAGTAAGAGCTCATTTACACGTAGTTAGGATTCAAAACAGATTGCATAGAAAATATGATCCAATCTTCAGCTTCTACTACTCTAGAAATGTCAGGCCTTACATTCGCAAGAAACCCCATAACCTCCAGTTCGTGCAGTTCGCAGACTACCAGTATCTGGATAATAGCGATGAGTTCTTTAAGAGATCCTACAAAATGCATGAAATTCCCGATCGCATCCATCTGCTCGAGGGTACCCTCAGTATAATACAGCCTATTTCAAGAGGAATCGTGTTCTGCATAATTAATCCCCATTCATCATCAACCATAAAATACGATAGTGTATTCGCAAACGTGTAAAACGTCGGGTAAAGGCTACCAAAAAGATAAAATAGTTCGATCTGGCTGATCCCTTCGCCAATAGCTAAACCTTCCTCCATTCAGTAACCACTCAACGATTGGAGGCTTCATAACTGGAGTCTGGTTTCAGGTCGGACCATTAAGTGACCTACTAGAGCAAACTCTACGACATCTACAATCCTAGTTTAGAGAACATCAGCGAATTCAATTCAAATTGTCCCGCTAGTTCAGTCACGCTGACAAATATCATGGCTCTTCCCATTCAGGAGGAGGATAACTAACTAGGGTTCTCTACAACCTAGGACCAGCTTTCCCATTTGATGTGCGACTTCCAGTGTAAAGATGTTGAGCGCATAGTCAGGGAATATAATTAACTGAATCTCAAGCCTCCAAAAACTCCTTTATTGAATTTGAAATTAAACCTAGATAGGCTGTCTCAGAGTAGAAACGACGATTCAATAAGACCGGAAGAGAGCGTATACGATAAGTTTTATGAAGAAATGAGGAAGAAAGTTGACGGGAAGAAAAGCAATAAGGTTTATTATGTTAAGGGGGCTCAAAAGCTTTATCATCTCACCTCCAGACTAACTAACAACTAAGAACAAAAGTATAACTTTCTAACTGATAGATAAGGAGTACAACAGCTTAAAACTAAGGCGGAGGTTATGGCGGGGCAACTTTCCGATAGGGTCCGGTCTCCCTCCAGCAAAAATAGGCTTTTAAGTCCGTAGTTCCAAACAAGACAACGAGTTGACAGTATGAAACAAATCGTAGTTAGTGGTAAAGATGCCTAAAAACTCCTATCTTCCTACAAGTAACCTACCGAAAGGCTATTAACTGCACAAAGCACAGATAGATAGATGGACCAACAACTTACAGAGAGGTAACAGAAATAAAACCATTACAAACGGATCCTCGACAGGATGAGGTAGAATAAAAAGCAGTAGATGCTGGCAAGAGCGAACTCTCCACAGCATTCTATGGACCCAGAAGAAAAGAACAAGAAGATAGATCAGCTAAAGTCGAAAGCTGTACAGCTGTTGGGGAAATCAAAAGGACCAGCTGTTTTTTAGACGGGTCAGCTACCCCGTACATCGAATTCACCTCCTTTTTCTAAAAAGTGATGTGTATAATCAACGTAGGTTAGTCAAGAGTATATGGACTTTGATGCGAGGTCTTTGAAGGGTGCTCCGTACAGGTTCTCAGCTTTTATACTCTTCACAAATCCGTTATAACCGACAACTGGTAGCTCTTTATTTACTAGCTGTTTTACGGTCTTCTCCTCCACATTCCCACTTTAGATCAAATCTTACAGAATTTTTATCTAATGTAGTTCCACTTTCTCAGGCTTTTCGGGAGGAACAACTAAATTATGTATGCAGGTACATGCTTTAATTGGAGGCCTGAAGACTGGTTTGTGGCCCATATACCCAACAACTGGAATTCTGTCGATAGGTTTGATATCCTAGATTGTCTTCGGCAGTTTGCTGAGTTACTATCATTAAGTACGAATACTCCTACTCGTTTTTACGGTTAATGTTATCCTGGGTCTTTTTCATTTCATTCAGCATACTCTAGGCAGTAGTTATGAACTGAGTTTTCCGAGTGTCTGGCTTTAAGAATTCCTCTTTGTAAGTTGTAACATATCGTTATTCCTGGGTTATTAGACCTGTACTGTAGGAACGTTTATGCCGATATTGGCTCGTTTGTTGAGGCATTCCGAAGTCACCCTCGCAAAGTTTTTGCCAT
Organism: Hydropsyche betteni; assembly: GCA_028571205.2. Classification (NCBI taxonomy): domain Eukaryota; kingdom Metazoa; phylum Arthropoda; class Insecta; order Trichoptera; family Hydropsychidae; genus Hydropsyche; species Hydropsyche betteni. Next base: position 9,191 of record JAOXNN020203329.1, on the reverse strand, counting down.
GGACATTCTCAGAGAATAGTGAATGGACATGGCCTTGGTAGCCAGGAATGTGTTGCCTCTGCAGTTCATGAGTGGGTCCTCCCATCCAGGTAGTTCCTTACTGGATATGGCCAAACTCAGGGATAGTTTGAGTAGTTCTCATAGGTTAGTTATATTTTTATTAAGAATCTCAACAATAGAACAATAGGCTGTAACCATTAGCTATTTATCATAAGCTTGCTTAACTCATTCCTACTAAGTATTGATACCCTTGTGGAAGACAAAGACTAAACCAGCATATGGGAACTTACATATATTAATAAGCCCAGTCCAAAATATAATTTATCTTAACAAGAGGTAAACAACCTGACTATGCACCAGAGTCCCCTCAAATAGAAATAACTTCGCAACCTCGACCTCTAAACCAAAGAACTCTTACACGAACTATAAAACCTCTTTACTTTCTACGCCTCTAGATACGATCGCCTCTGCTATCACGAACTCAGTCAGAAAGGATGGAACTCCATAATAAATGAACTTCTCAAAAAGGAGGAGAAGGTGAGTCCGAGTAAGTCTATGAGCTCCAAACATCATCCACTCAAACCGGAAGTAACCAAAGAGCAGAGACAGATGGAGCTGAGCCTGCAGTTGATCTACTATTCGAAAGGTACAGCTCAGATGCTGACCTTTCAAGAGTTTCTCAATCGCATACCCAAGATAGCAGGTACGTTAGAGTTAATAGTAGCGATTATGTTCGATCATGCCAATGAATACTAAGGAACACAGATGATGAACACCGAGCTTAGATATCTTTATAAGAGGAGAGTCCTTAATGCTCCCGATGTCAAGCTAAACGGTCGGTTAATAAATATCAGCTGGGTGCTTCGAGAGGATACTTTGGATTACATCGGTAGACTCAAAGACGAATTTGAGAAAATTTATAAAGTGTATTTCCCCCACTAGCTCAATCACAACCTTAAAAAACTCTGGTGCAAGGATGAATCTCTAAAGAACTTCTTCACCTTCCTAAAGTAGTTCGAAATTATGCCTAAGCTTATCACTGCAGGGGAAGCCTATTTCGTCTATGCTGAGGCTATCCAAAACCCAGCTTCTGACTGTCTGGGCGAATCAGAGTAATCTGGAGGCATGGTCTAAAAACCTATTCTCTTCACCCTGGGGAAATTCATCAGTTGTCTAGTGGTTATCGGTCGCTACTGTTACAAGAAGATTCGGCAGCGTAAATATCTAGTTATTTAGTATAAGACACATAAGAGGAAGTAAATGAGAAGTTGGCATTCAAAGCACTCCTGTAGTAGATCGAAATGAACAAAGCTTACAAAAACTCTCGACATTTGAAGCAGACAAACTAGGCATTTAGTTTTATTCTTCTGGAGGAATATCCGATTGAAGTGGAATTGGCCAAGAGCAGACAGAAGACACGCAGCACGATGACTGCTGGAAGTAACAATGGTAATAGTAGTTCCCATAAGAAGAAGCGGGAGAACTATGATGAGAAAGACAAAAAAGAGTGCGACTTTCTGAGGATTATGACAAGTAAGGAGACACCAGCACGACTATGAAATTTTATGTATGGAGTCACTAACGTATGTACCTGTTGGCTTGGTTTGTTTGTAAGTGTTATGAGTTTCCAATTTTAGTTTTGGGTTTAGCTCAAGTACTTAGTTTTGTTACGAGCTATCATCAGAACAAAAAAGGGTCAATAACCAATTAATAGTGTCATTCAAAGTAAAAAGTTATTTTGCTATGTAAAACATTTTTATTTCGAAATGTGTGTAAAATTCTCATAATTATAATAAACTCCAACATAATAACCAACTCCCCACTATAATGTCATAAAATTCCCAATTAATAAAGAACAATCATTCTCTAAACTCTGTTCATCATCAATCAACCTCACCAGAAACCCATAAAACCCAATTCCAAATATAAGAGGCCTCATTAAGAGGTTATGACTAAAAACTCACTTCAAAATAACACAAAGTCCCATGAAGACATAGCTTGGTAATTAACACTAAGATGTTAGACCCAGTGCTGAAAAATTAGTTGACTGTAATGAGGAAAAAGCACCTCATTACGGTCTGTTAGTATACATACATACATATATATTCTATCTGCCCTTTCCTCACTCTTCCTCGTCTGACCACTCACCCTTCTTCACTCCCAAGTACTTCTCTAGTATTTTGGGTTCTGCTTTCTTCTTATCGCGCTTCTCCTTTACAAATTTCCTCAGTATTCCAATGCCGTCAGTTTAGTGCAGTTAAAAGTCAAACCCAAAGGTTTCTCCCAGTTTTATTTGAGCATAGTAATCATCCAGAGTTTTTTTCGGCAGTCCAATCACCTTGGCAGCAGCCTACAGGGTGCACTTTTTCGATTCAGCAATCTCCCTCCATCTGGATACATTGAGGAGGACTTATCTTATGGTACGTTCCTTAACCCGTTTTTTAGTATCGACTTTGGGATCGTCATCGAGTAAAGAGTAGTCAGCCCCCGCATACTACTAGGGGTAGTAGGTGATGATGGGCCTGAATTTGATGCGGAGGCACCCCTAAAAATCCTCCGCTCTTAGACTGACATCCTTTTCGAAAGGATATATTCCCACAAATACATACAGCTTATCGTATTCATCGTAATAGAAAACCTGACAGCTGTCTGAGGTGATGTATTCTAAATAGCGAAAGGAGGTACCACGGAGAGGCAGTTAATTGAGGGAGCGACTGAGGTTAATCTCTCGGCTGAGAGCCTTATAGTAGAAGGGAGCGCGGACTTCGGCCACCAACCCAACCTCCTACTCTTCCACCAGAAGCAGCATATCGAATGTGGTTTCCTACATCTCATAAAGGAATATTTCCTGAAACTCGGATGAGTCCATATTATATTATCGATTGCTTTGTCATGTCTCAGCATATACACATTACACATCTATTTGTCATTTTTGAAATGTTAGTCCCTGGCTGTAAACTGTAGGTAGCTATCCACTCTCTAAATAGCTGGAGATGAAACTGAGCTAACGACGGGTCATCTTCATATTTTTGCTCTTAACTCCCATGCTTTTAGCCAGCTACACTACCTACTTATCTTCCAGTGTGTGCACTGCTTTGAGTTGCTAAGTAGATAGTGGATTACTTATCGAATTGATCGAATTATTTTAACCGCCACAGATTTAAACGGATCTAATTATTAGCCATTCTGGGTGGTTTGTGTTCTTCCAGATGCTATCTCGGTTTTGGTGTTTGATAGGCTACGTTTGGCAGAGCCTTTTTCAATAGGCTTGGATGGTAAGGGAACAGATGCTCCTTATTCGGTTAGCAACCTGTACTATTCGCATTCTAGTTATTTTAGTCTGGTCTGGAGGTGCTGTCTTTCCTAATCGATCTCCCTCCTTCTATCTCTAGCCGATTTGATTGTAGGGGGTTGTGAGGACACCTAGAAAACACTATAACAGAATATCTCCTCAAGTTCCTATTATTATTGACTCAACATAAATAATTCTGCTACAGAACTATCAACGCTTCTTGTCTTTAGCCTATTTGGGTTCATCTTTCTATTTTCTACGCTCATCCCTGTTAACCTTCCTCTAGATTAGAGTTTCGACGTTATTGAGGTAGTCAGCCACACTGGGCCCATAGTACGTCTTAGGCGTGCTTTTGATATTCTCGAATTAAGTGAACAGCATGAATTAGGGTGTCATTCGTTTTTGGTTGATAGCAATCTCCTTCTATTTTCGATCTGCATTCGACCAATATTACATTTGATGGATTCTGCCATCGCTTCCTATCTGACCGTAAGTATCCTATTCTCAATTTCATATGTCTTCTTCTTAACCTCCTTCTCAGCTAGATTCTGTCTGTTGGTGATCTCACCAATTCTCGTCTGAGACTCAGCATTCAACTTCTGGATAAGCTTCTCAGTTTCAGCCTCTAAATAACCTATATTTTACACTTTTCTTTCACCTTCTGCTGCTACCTAATAATTAACAGTTTGGTCTTCTCCACCTCCCTATTTTCGTAGTTCTAGGAGATCGAATCAGGCACTTTAGGTTTGGTGACCCTCACAGCAATAATTTATATCCCTGAAGCCCACGCATTACACCCTATTTGCAGTGCTTCCTTCAGACTCTCATCCAATTTATCAAAATCCTCTATCAGCACCTGCTGGAGTGTATGGCTCGAACAGAACTGATTAATTTAGTGACTGTCTTAACCCATACATACTGTATTTTGCTAAATATCCATGTCTGGTCATAGGAAACCGTATAGTTCTTTATTGTTTCATGGGCTAAAGTCTTCTTCAGTCTGTTTACTACTTCGATCTTCTCGAAAGTAATCACTACTCCACTGCTCGTACCACACTATACATTAGGAAGGGTATACCGGGATATTAGTAACTTGATCGGTTTGGAGAGTGATCTGCACCTGATGCATCTGAGTTATAAAGGGTAGCATATAGTGCAGTCCAGGTTAAGTCCACGAATTAAGTAGTGCTCCCATCCGAGTGTACACCCCAATGTGTCCCTCATCGATAACATGAAACACTCCAAGAAGGTACCCAATGAAGATACTTCCCACTACATAAGCAAAGAGTTACGGAAGACCATGACCCCATTAAGTAGTAGTCCCATGTTAAGATATTATTAACTTTCTAAATGGAGAAAGTACAAAAAGTAAACACTATCGATCTCAATACCGTCCACGATTGTAATAAGGGCCACAACTGCGGATACTGTAACAACCCTAGCGGTTCATTCACCTGGGGGTTCTCCAGTACATATGCGGTTATTCAGGCTAAAAACTGTCAGCTGATGCCTACGAGTAAATAGTTAACAGGGGATGGAGACGCTGTGGTACCTACTACTACAAACCTAACCTAGATAAGTCATGCTGTAAATCGTATACTATTCGGATGCCTATCGATACTTTCAAGATAAAGAAGCAACAGAGAAAAACAGTTAAGTGCCTTCTGGAGGTTCTCCATTAGAAGAAACCGAAGCCACAGCTGAAAGCCTCCAAACCTCAGTAACCTAAAAGCAAGAAGATAGAGATAGAAAAGTCACCTCCACAGAAGATTAAAATTAAGGAATAGTTTGTCATTCCCCCTGAAATTACTAACAACCTTCTAAATATACTCTGGGTGCTCAATTAGAGACTGAGAGAGAATGCTGCAGACTTCATCAAATTGATTAAGATTAAGTAGGGAAGTCACTTCTCTTTTGATGTTAAACCTGGAATTAGAATATTTGCGTCTAAACCAGGTAGTAAAGGTAACTATTACACTAACTTTGTCATGCTTTTGTATGGGAAGAATAAGGCAGTGTTGGAGAAAACTGATCTTCATTAGTTCTGTAAGCAGGTGCAAACGTATGTGATTGCACACCTTAATGCAGTCAGTAGTTAATATGAGTTTGCTGTAGAGTATTCGGGTTATCTGATATTTACGAATAAACTACCTGCTAAATTAGTCCAAAACTCTGGAACCTAATAGTACTAGGTGGTGCCTAATATGTCGGATAAGAGGATACCGAGTAAAGGCAAGAGATAAGGATCCTAATAGTTTCAAATGGTAGAGTCTCCCAAGAAGGCTACCGAAAGTCTAAAGATTATCGAATAAGAGTAAGTGATGTGGCCTGCATTCTCCATATCAGACAATCTCATCCGATTCGGAAGGCTATAAATTCAGGTAGTGCCTGTCTAAGAATCACCATAGTCCTTTACTCTCTACTCCAAATACTCTAAAAATATCCATGATAAGGCTTAAAAGTCAATGTCCTCCTACACTGGATTCCTATGCTAAGATGCTATAAGAGTAGAGGAGGTGACTAAAGAAGTCAACCTTCCCATTATGTATAATATCAGCTGGGATGATAAGGGATAGCACCTAAAACCAATTACCATTCAGGGTCCAGTTAAGAAAAGGCTGGGCTGTTACCACATGAAATACTATCTAGCTGGTAGGTTGATAGGAGTGGGTGTTATCGATATGCTTCCCCAAGGTCTCAGTAGCGTCTATTTCTTTTACGACAATACCTTTAAAGAGTACAGGTTGGGAGTGTTCTCATCTCTAGTAGAGATCGAATATATAAAGTATTTGAATAAGGTGTTTCCCTAGTTCAAATACTACTACATGGGGTATTACATACAAAACTGCAAGAAGATGAACTATAAAGGTAACTAGTAAATAATGCAGCTGACTATGAACCTTGTGAGCTGCTGTGTCCTGTGACACTTACTTACGTGCCTGTCGATAAACAGCTTCGATAGAAGATAGACAACATTATTGCTAAGAAGATACAGTTGCCGAGATTGACCCCTCCCTAAGCCAAAAGACTGGACAAAATCGAGGGAGACTTAGGAGTGTTCGTCGACAAAAACCTCAAGTTATTGTAATCCCCCTCTTATTCAGCTATCGCAACCAACCAATAACTCTGAAAGACCTTGACCCAAAATTCTTCATTCCCATCCTAATGATAATGAAGAGCCACGTATAGAACATCGGGAAGAAAGCCTTCTAAACACTCAAATACGAGATATGAAGTTATCTGATATAACAATTTATCAGCGAATGATCTCCGGAACCTAGTTAACTTCCTCAGTCTATCTCTTCTACTTCAAGTTGCTGAATCCCTTTACCACGCAAATGAGTACAGTACGGCCTACTTGAATGGCACATCTCTCTACCGATAGTTTGAAGTGCCGGTTTATCTGGATGAGTGTACCAAATTTGGAGTTATTGTCGAAAATAGTGAATTTACCGTTCCTATAGTTTATGTAGGCGTGCACTCTGGACACTGAAATATCGGTTAGTCTCATTTAGCACTCATGACCTCTGCCCATTCTTACGGTCGGATTCTTATTTTTAAAGGTGATCACAAACAAATTACTATATTTTAAAGAGAGGCTTTCCAGAATTATGTAGGGTTATTTGGGTTTCTCTACTATTATCATCTCGTATTATCGGGTCTACCTGATGATCTTGTATGGGAAGGACCTCAGACACACCTCACACTCAAGTTTACTAAAGTTGTATTCCTCTACTACCCCATGACTCTATTTATGAGTTTTATATTGAATCCAGTTCTGCAGGCATTCCCGATGTACCAACAGGTTGGATCCCTTACAGTCGCACGGTGCCAACAGAAAGTTATCCTACGTCTGTTCCTCCAAGAAACATATACGACATGCACCCTCCTCATGTTTATCTGCAGTGAGAGATTTGAACGTCGTAGTAAGTTTCCCATTGGATTGAAAGTTCAAAGTATCCCTAAACTCCACCACATTGTACTGTAGCCTCCCAAACTTAATTATATCTCCCAGTTGCAATGTATACCCCCTCTGTTCTCCCTTATCATCCTTCAAACTACGGACAACCAGATGAGGTTCCAGTTTATTCTACTGATGGGGCTTGTTGTTAAGCTTATACCTTTCGAATACAAATTGCTAAAGGGAATGATTTATGTGAATCTTCCCCAACAACGAGTAGTGCTATAGATCGGTCAGGTTGTTGAGGCTACCTTCTGAAGCTGACTCCAGCTCACTATCTGAATAACCGAGGATTTACTGTTTTGGTTCTGGAAGAGGACACAGCTATTGATGAGATGGTAGTATTTGTGCTTGTAGGATTTACACTCGTAGTCGAATAGTCCGTGGGAGTCCTTGTCCCAGGTAACTACTTTCACCTCAACACTTCATAAATTCATTAATTACCAGTTGGTGGGCTTCTTCCTGTTCATAACGTTTAGCAATAGCCCCTTGATAATTATTATTTAAGGGTAACACACCCATCTATTAACACTTCATTTAAATATTTGAATGAACTCCTCACAGAAACGAGACGGACAGTTCACCTTCAATATGCAGTAATACTTTATCTATATAGTCTCAACCCTATACTCAGTATCATCGTTGATAACAACTGGAGGAAGGACTCTTTTAAGGGTAACCACTGCCCATAACCTAGATATTAACATTTACATACCGGAGAATGCAAAGAACGGGATGAACACAGACAACCATGATGGCCCCGAAGTATACTCCAAGTTCCCCACAGACAAAAGCAAGTAATGGAATGACGTTGGTATTTTTGAGTTACTGGGCGCCTACTCTGACATCCGTGAGATAGAGAAGAAGGACAAATGAGAATACCGCAATAAGCATGATAATAAGCACAGATATCACGAGGTTAGCTGAAGATATTAGGTTTTGTTACGGATGAACTCCAATACCCTTTAAAAGTTTTTGGGTTTGAAGATTATCTCCTCAAACCACGACCACTATTTGTATTTTCTATCGTCACGCCGGAACAGCAGCAGCGACTTAATGAGCTAAAGCTAACGAGAATCGTTCGCTCTTGCCTGTTTTTTGGATGTCCGGGTGATAGGTTACATATAGTGGTTAGAGCCTATCCTTGGCAATTATTTGCAACTTGAAAGTGATTTTTTCAATCTGTCAGGTTCAGTTATTACCCGAACTGACGAATCAGTAGCCTCTGTATTTCGAGTGGGGCTCTGAACTTCAATTGTATTCCCCAGACTCACCTGCAGACTATGTTTTTTATGAGTCTGCCTATTCTCCTTCATTATCCCCATAAGTTTATCCTTCAACCCAGCAATCACTATCCTCAGCTTCCCATTCGATGCCATCCTCTCAGCAATCTCCTTCTCCATAGCATCAAACTCTTTTTTAAAGAAAGCATTGTAATCTGCAAACTGTTTGATATCATCCCTAAGAAACTGGTAGTAGTGCTGTTCGAAGTAATTCTCCCTTCTCTTCACATCCGCCAGAATCTTGTTCTGTTCCTCCCTAATAACCTGTATTTTTTAGAGCATATGTCTGCGGCGGAGGTTGAGCTGAGAGTTTTGTTTTTGGATGCCATTAGCTAATTTCTTATCGAAGTCCTATACGTAGGTAGTGAACTGTAAGGATGGATCGATAAGCTTACGGAAGTTGAGGGTGGGTTTGATGGCTCTATCTGCGATGGAGACTTCAGTGGGAAAGTAGGAGCAGTTCTCCGACATTAATTATTTTATGAGGTGTACTAATTTATTGTTTAGTCAGCTGTGTATCAATATAGGTAATGGTGGTATGGGATTGATAATAAATAGCAGTATTCGATATGATAGATTTAGGTGCTCGTAATATGAATTCGCGAAGCAAAGGGGGTCCTTCCGTCCAAAGGATCCAATCTCCATTCTTTCGGCA
>JAOXNN020203267.1:0-22030 GCA_028571205.2 Hydropsyche betteni | reverse complement strand
TGTGTGTGTGTGTGTGTGTGTGTGTGTGTGTGTGTGTGTGTGTGTGTGTGTGCGCGCGCGCGCGCGTGTGTGTGTGTGTGTGTGTTGCATGTTGTGTGTTTGGTCACGTGTGGCACAAGGGCTAATCATGCGTGGCATGGATGTCCAGCGGCGACGTGAATTGCTCAGATGGAGCGCTCGTTTTCTTAATTGAATTGTGTTTGCTATCCGCGGGGGGGTTCTGGACATAAGCGAACGATATACGCCCTATGGCCGAAGAGAATCGTTCGGAAGAATGTCGAATTGATATCTGAAATTACTTCAGCATTTTTCTTTATTGTGATATAAAAATTAGCAGTTTCTCGTGTTTTGTGTGCTTGATTCAGTTTGTATCGTGAAAAATATAAACGCGGCGTTATTATGAATTTTCATATTATACATTTACTCATGACTTCAAAAACAAGTATGGCACAAGGTGCAAAGGCCCTCCTCTAATTTTTTTTCCCCGAAAAAATGAAAATACAGGTAGTCCTCGACTTACGACGGTTCGCAATTACGACCGAAAAAAATATTTTTTTTTTTATTCAATAGAAAAATTCTGCTCATCAGAAGATCTGCTGGATAAATAAACATTGTTGACGTTTGATGAGTCGCAAATAAATTATAAGATTCCTTTTCTTTTTAAAGGCTTTTTTATTAGGAAAAATGAGTGTGAGACGCAACCCCAGTTTCCCTTAAAGACGAGTCGCTTATGAATGTATTAATATGTAATGGTGGTCACAATCGAAAAAAGGTGTTATAAAATTCCTCTTGTTTCTGATCCATACTAACATGTAGAGATTTTACTTTGAAAGAGAGGAACTTTTCAAAATATAATAGTACAGCTTACAGCCCTCGATATTTCACTTCAAAAACATGGGAAAAGTAACATGGAACGAAATTAAAACCGCCATAAAAAATAATCTGATAAACAAAAAAAAAATCGGAACAAAAAAATGCAACGTTCCATTGTGATCATTAAGCTGAGTTTCGAAAATATAGAAATTTAATATGTTTTTTTTTCTGCCGCAGGGATTGCGACGCAGAAACAACATTATTAACGGCCAAATTGGAGCTCGAAAAGGGCGCTGTTAAATTAACCGCGCATTTATTTGCGCGTTATTAAAATTTTGAATCGTTTCAATATTTTCCGCCGGATGAATTTTTAATTAATTTCGCTTACCCTCATCATGCCAAGAACGGCCGCGCTCCACCGCGAAGGTGTTAAATACGTCCGAAAATATTATATTAATTACTCGGCGTTCGTTTCAGTTAAATTTTCTTTAACCGAGTTATTGTTTTTTTTAATATTATTTAATCAAATAAATTCTGATAAATTGAATAAAAATTATGACCAAAATCGTATGTAAATTCTGACTATTTGAATAGTAGCCATTTTTATCTTATTGGATGTTTGAAATAACATATTTAGACATATTGTTGTAAAAAAAACCAAGAATTTTTTTATTCTATGCGCTCTCTTTCATAAAAATCATCTATAAGTTGCATCATATAATAGAATTTATCATTTTTTTTTAAATCAAATATAATTGATTTTTAAATAGAAATTTAGGGTATGCGTCATACCTACATGTATTATACCGCATCTACGGATCATACGACATTTGACCTAGATATTATATATTATTTCAATATGTATTTTTAAATAGTAAAGCTCAATTTTCAATACTACACATAAAATCATCAAAAGTGGCAAACCATTGAATTTTGAATAGACTTAACGGAAAAAAATCTCGACCATAATCTGAGATTCGAAAATCCGTTTCGACCAATACATAAATGTGCGTAGTGAAATTGCGCGTTAACACGTTCCCAGTGGCCTCAGCAAAAGGTCCATAAAACTGGAACGAGTAATAATCATAAAAGTATTTTCGATCGAAGATGCTCCAACATCGTTTTTTCGTGAACTATTTGAGGATCACTAATTTTATCTATTGGCAAGTATAATGCCCACGTACGTCAAACCAATATTTTTATTCCAATAAAAATATTTTAAGTGTTCTGTAGTTTTTTTTATTATTTTTATCAATATGTGAATTAATTTATATATTATTATTCTGATTTTTATAAAAATAACTTTTTCATCGGTCGATTCTATCAAATAAATAATGTATTCAAAATAATATATGAAGCAAGTACCGGGAATTTTATTATTTTTAGATAAAATAGAATATTTTCATAGGGAGCGATATCAAAGACGGAAATAGTAGAAAAAGATATTTCGCCTATATTGAGTTTTACTACATAATATATTTTATGGTAGTGTATCACATGAAAGAGCTCAAGATCAAAGCTAGTCTTCGCATAAATTCAATTATCGAACGAGTGCACATTTCTAGTTCGAAAGAGGAAGAAAAATGTAATATAAATATGATAAAGCAAATAAACTAAATCGACACGAAATATAATGATCGGGCTTTTTAGAAACAAAAACTTCTCATTTAGCGTGTTCAAAATAGCTTTTTTGTCTAATTTTTACAATAAATAAAAGGCATCATCGAGAATTATTATAATACAGGAAAAATATTTTTTTCACAACGCTCATATGACTACTTGACAATCGAATGACAGATTTCAATATCGAAAAGGTAATAAATTAGTTTGTATGTCGCATTTCCGCACGGTATTTGCAAATTGCACTGATTTTAATTAATTAAAATGAAAAAAATGCATTCGTTACGATCCTTTCAATTGAATTGGCTTCGACTTTGACGTCATTCACACATATTGGATCGTTTCGTTGATGGCAACGCGAAGAGAACGAAATTGCATAGCCTGAGGTAGTTTCCGCAACATTGATGTGCATTTGCATTCTTATTACTGCCGGAAAAAAAAATCACGGTCTATCTACGGAAAAGCCTTCGCTATTGTGGTAGATTCATTAATCTTATATGAAATTACAGACTTGTCCAACATTTCGGCATGCGAGGGCCACTTTGGCCGAAATGTACAAACATTGGAGGCCACTTACAAATTTCAATTATTATTATATAAATTCATCACATAATACGTAATAGAATATTGGAAAAGTTATTTATCTCAATTATAAAACTATTTGGATGAGTACATTTCGGAATAAATGCTGTTTGTTTATGGGCGCATACGCATGTGTTTCGTGTGAGCCATTTTTTGACAGCTGCCAATTGATAAAATCGAAATATTAACTTGCGTTGTAATGAAAAGTGTTTGCTTTCAATTGGCAAATATTCAACTTGAGGTGGAAAATTTTTATTAGAGGGAAAACGTAGAGTGAGGGTAATCCTCAGAGGGTTTCATATGTTTGGTACATATTTTTGAGTTTCTGTGTATAATCTCTTTCAATGAAATATAAATATAATATAATAAATGGATTTGAAATTTTGATGCCATCAAATTAAGGAGAAGATCGAGACAATCGTTTGAATGGGGAAATAGACAAAAAATAAAAAGATTAAAAAAATTATTACTGATACATTTGAATAACGATTGACAATTGGAATCGGAATTCAATCAAATATATTGAATTTGTAATATTTCGGAGGTGAATTACGGGAAACAAAACGTAAAATAGAGTATTAAATATATTAAAATGAATCAGAACTGCAGAAATCGAACGCAAATAGTAGGAAAAATGTGAATTCCGGGCTCGTAAAAACGAGGTTTCACTGTTTTTTCCAGAACTATGAAGGTGCATAAAAATAATAAGTATTTCAGTTTTTAAGAATAAATAAAGATTCTGAAAATTTTTACAATAAGGGTTAAAGCTCCATAATGAGCATTAGCGTGGGTGAAACGTCAAAATGTGTTGTAATTACAATATTTTCGCTCGATTTCACTAGCAAATATGCTCATAGTCGTACACACTGCCGCTCATGCTCATGGAATCTTGCCTTTAGTTACTTTATTTATATATCTGGTGTAATTTGAGTATCCATTCTATTTTGTAAATTATATCATAATTTAATTAGTGAATAAATTCGTTCCAGTAACGGATGCGTCTTTCAGAAAATCTTTCACAACAAAACATGCAAAAGTTAATTCAACAAATATAATCTGAAATATCGGTTTGCTTTAAGAGTTAACACAGACAAAAATTGGCTGGGGTTATATAGAAGGAAGAATTTTCGTTGTAACTATAATTCTATTATTAAATTGAATTTTCAATAACATTTATTAATTTGTTCAATCTGAAACATATTAAAACTCACCTTAATAACCATCAGGGTCGTTTTCAATTTCAATTAAAATTAATATCTGCAGACGTATAGCATTAAGTGCAGGATATATAGGAATATCATCAAAGCATCCGTCTATTATTAAATCCGCACTAGAACGTCGAGTATTATTACAACACCATAATGAAAAGTATAATAAGATAACGATAACATCTAGAACGTATTTTAACAGCGAACGATCTTCCATCATTCTCGAAATGAAAACCGTTACACATAAAATGTATTATATGTAACTGTTATAAATTATATTACGAGGGTTTTGCATTCAAAACACACAATCCCCTAGTGGAAAATCGTCGCGCTTTGCTTACATACAAAATATCAATTAATCCATCTATGAAATTGAAATTAATTGTAAAATACTGTATGTCGCAGTTTATGAGTTATTCTTGACTAAGAGATCAATAGTTCGAATCCCATGTGTGGTTAACTTAATTTGCATTAGGTCGTGTAAATATTTATTTATATAATTTACAAATGATAGGGTTCTAGTGTTGGCTAAATCTCTATTATTTCATTGATATGTGAACAATTCTCATAATTTAATGTATGTATGCATGTATTTGTAATTCGATGAAAACGATGAATATCATTCAAATATTTTCGAAATGGAAATTCCAAATACCAAATATTCACTCAATTTTGTAAAAGATATTAAATACAAGTGACAATGTTTCCAATAGAAATTAATAAAAATCGATAAGTTAGTTCTTAAAAACGTTTTCTCATAGTTGTTTGAGCTCTCTATATATATAATATTTCGCTGAGGGTTGAATATAAAATAGTAGCAATTCATTAATCGAATTATCTTCGAAGCAGTTACTCTTACGAATAATTATTTTTATATATTTTTTGTAGAATTTTTTTAAGCTATTCTAAGCTAAACTGTTTTCGTTAACCTTTGATCCCACGTGAAATTTAATACTGATCTCATCTCGACTTGTAATTTTTTAATTTTTTAAAGAACTACTATATCAAGCTTTGTACTAAAATTCAATTTTACCCCGACATTTTCCAAGACAGGGCTTTATTTTGGCTTTATTTTATCTTTATTTTCTAGATTATAAAGTTATATAAGTCCTGACCATAACTGTGCTAAAATTCTGACCTGAAAAACACGAGCCATCGGCATTGAACGTGTGAGTACTTTGAAAACAATAAAACATGCTAAAAATCCACAAAAAACTAACAATGTGAAGGTTTTATTGACGACTCGCGAGAATACCATGTATTTTTTTTTAATCTGAAGGCAAACACCATATTCGATTTGAAACGATGCGAAAGAAAAATATGAATTTTTAATTTTTCATTAATGTGGAAAATTGCGCGTTTCGAGTCTACACATCTCGTGTACAATATTTATGTTCGGGAATAGGAAATTATTTTTCAGCGAGCGGTGCGAAGTCATAAAAAGTAATATTTATTTTTCGACATTGACGAGATCAAAGAGGCGCGCGTCCATTTTTCACACAACTCCATAAAATGCGAAATGATGATTTTCTCCGTGTGTGAAAAATTCGTAACGCACATGATGCAGTTTTAACGACTGCTAGCGTGATTCGGATAAATATTTTTTTATTATATTTCATCTATAACATAAGCGCGTCCTGGAATTCAGCCATTTTGAGAATTTTTCGGAATGTTTTTTTTTTTTTAAATATTAATTAAATTTCAGTGTGTATTTGCTATGCGTTATGGAAGTTATAGTTTCAAATCCACTTCTACTTCAAAGTCAACCCTATACTAAAAAAACGAATCATCCCAAAATTCTGAACACATTGATAGATCTAAAATCACTCACGTCCCCGAACTATCCCGAATTACTCCTCAACCATTCCTAAACTACTCTAAAATCCACACCATCCTCAACTTTTTATCTCCATCCTAACATCTTCTTATCTCTTCCATCCTAACATCCTCATCAACTCTGCCGAATAAACCGATTGTCTCCTTTTTTAATTACAAACTGTTAAAATAAGAGATTTGTTATGTTTCTTTAACATATTTATTCCTACATACATCTTGACCGTTTTTATAAATATTATATGATGATTTAAAAAAAAAATTCAGTGCCAAACAATTCTAAAATTTGAATGATTCATCATTATAATAAAATAGTATATAGGCCCGATGTTAATAACATCAGCTGTGGTTTTTTTAAGAAACGGAAAACGATAAAATGTGAAAACGCGATTGTGTGAACTCGAAATGTGTACCCGATTTGAATGTTTAATATTTAATTAATAAAATCAAAATAGTTCATTTGTTATTTGTTTGTGACATGTAGGCGAAGCCAGAGGTAGAAGCTACCCAATGCCCGTACTCGATTTGAATATTTAATCAATAAAACCAGTTCATTTGTTATTGACACAATTACGACATATGATCATCATCATCATAAAAAAATAAATAAAAAAGTCACGAGCGTCATCGAACAGACAGACAGACGGACAGACTCATACAGAAATTCGCTATTATATATAGGGGATATATTTGGGGAGCTATTTTTTGTAAATTTTTAATTTATAAGTGTTTTATGGAAGAAATAAAAGGTGCTTATTTATTTTAAAAACTGTTATTATTTCTATTACCTATTGATTATACACATTGGATAGAAAATTTGATTTTACTTAAATCAGCCAATTTGCAATCAGATTGAAATCGAAGTCAGAAAGTATAAGGTAAAAGTCGAAGTAGGAGTTGGGGCATAAGGTAAAAGTCAAATTCGGAGCCGGAGGTAAATTTCAAAGAGAATATACAGCCTTGGACTTAACTATTATCCCCATACTTAATATGATTAATACACCGTGTGTTACATATGTAATGTACCAAGACACATATCTCCTGGAAATTAACCCCTTGTGCAAAAAAACCTCTTTGGAGAAAACTTGCGAAAACCTGGGGGTTTTGAAATTGATACAAGGTTTATATAAAGATAAACCATCATAATATTATGCAATCTTTAATTAATTGTTTTTTTAATCATTATTATAAGATAACTGGAAATCGCATGTTTTCCACGACCGCTACCCGTGTATTGCCGTATACATTCATTATTATTTATTTATTACTAGTTTTAAGTACTTTTTATCCATGGAGAGGAGGTTAATGCCCTAGAACCATGTAACGTTACTACTATGTAATGTTTTGCTCTTACTGCTCCATAGGTAGTATGACTTCAAAAATTATATATTATCTACTAATGATAAGACTTATTAAGGTTTTTTTTTTGTATCAGTTAAAAGCCCTGTTTATTACGTACAAGGCCAATACACACATCCAAAAGCTCAACTGTTCCACCCGACAGTCACTTTCACTAGTTCCCTCGCAAACTGCACAAACTCAACAGTCATCCCATCAACATCCAAGACCTCAGACAAACCATTCAAATTCCACATAGCCACATGCAACTCGCACGCCCCTCTCATATCACGTTGACAATTTTCCAACCAACTATAGTCAAACAACAAGTGTGACACATTTTGTGCGGACAAACCGTCACAGTAGCAAGCAAGCATCACTGTTAGCCAGACGAAAACAAAAGGGATAACTTCTCATCGCCCCATAATCCGTTAGGATCTGAGCCAACTCGAAACTAGTCTCACAAGGTGTCCTGAGCCTGGTCCTAAGGGAAAAATAACTTGGAGGTGCCACCCTGAGTAACAGATCTATGCAAAGTATCCCACTCAGTGAGCAACCGCTACTTAATCCACCCCCGTGACATATGCCAGTCGACAGGCGTTGTAGGAAATAACTTTTTGGTTGTTACATTTCTCATGAAAAATAATAAATAATTGAATAATCGAAATAGTGAATTCTACAATCAATCGAACAAGACGATATCCAATTGAAGCATAGCACGTTCGCTTAGTATTATATAATACATCTTGTCACCAATGAATGCCCTTAAGCCTGCGAATCGTACGTGTCTGGTTCGAATCCCAGAAAGGTGTACATTTCCGTCATGTACCGCCTCTTAACATACCCACATTTTCCACCGTGTACACCCCTATATTACACGCCTTACAAGCACACGTGTCCTCACTTACCATGGTTGAAGCAGACGCGCCAAACCTTTCCATACTATGCGAATTTTCGCTACATTGGCCCTACTGAATTCGCTGAATTTCCTCGTTACGCATAGTTCGGGTTTCTTTTGTATGTTTCGTTATTATCAAGTTTGCAAATAAAAACAGTTTTTTATTCAAATTGAATATTTTATGCATTCGCACGAAATAAAGGTAATTAATACGATACTGAAATATAATAATAAAAGTTCAGTGCTCGGAAAATATTCTTATTGAAAAACGTATTTCGAACGGAAACGCTCTAGTTTGAAAAAAAAAATTCAGTCTATTTATTATATTTGTTAACAAGGTGACGTTTTCTTGATAGATTTTTGCATTATGCAGTTGCTTTTGCATGTCCGTTGCATTATTTATGCAACGCGCAAGTGGGGCATTCATATCTTTGAAAAGAGAGTCTTTTCCTATGATCTGCGAGTTATTTTAGCGCCAAACGCTTTCACGATGCACCAGATGGAGTGTGTCGAAAGTAGTAATACTTAGTCATTTAAAAAACGATATATTTTTTATGAACTAATTTCAAAATGGACTCGACTTTTCAATATTCAACATATATTTTTAGAGTTTTTCCTTATCATTTTACTATAATAGTTGAGTATGTTCTGAATTAATTATTTTTATTCGACGGTAGAATATTATATATTTGCAACATTTGTATAATCTCGATTTACACACAAAAAATTAACGAAATTTAACATCATCTGTAAGTGTATTACACTCTTTTTTTGGTTTTATTAAAAAATTAAATGTTTAATATCATCTGTTAAATATGCCAATTGACGTGTCTTACAATATATTTAAGAAAGGTTGTGAAAGGCTTACGTTCGCGATTTGATTAAAAAGGGCAACGAAGACCGCAGATGCAAGGTTTGTTTTGGTAGACCAAGATTTCATGAGGATGTTGAATATTGATTCAATATTGTTTAAATTTCACAAAAACGCATGATTTTTTGCATTTTTCATAGGAAACCCAATGCACAATACATAAGATATATTTACATGACATAGAACATGATTATTTACTAAAAATAAATGAAACCAAAGTGGTATTTCAATGATAAAACCAATTAAATAAAAAATCGTCGAGTATGAATATTTTTGGAGCAGTGAGTATGCACGGATATGTATGTGCATATCCGGCGGTTAGTTGCAACGATGCGCTGACACTCACTGTACAAATGCACTCTTGGAACAAAAACGAGGCGATGAATATTGTTTCGGGAAATGCATTTGGGAAACGCTCGTTATTCAAATTTTTCCCCTTGCACGTGTCACTTATGTTAATTCGCCTAACACACTTGTTCCATTTACATAAACCGACATTTCATACTGTGAATTTTTCGAAAACCACGTTTCTCAATTAAAATTTATTATCGTTTGGATTTGAATAAAAATTATGTTAACGTATCTACTGAATTCTATTCTTAATTCATGAGAAAACAGCATAATATCATATTATCGATTAATTAATTCTATACGGTGGGAAATTGTACAATTCACCGAGAATGTGCGCATATTTGTTCCGAACGATTTTGGTTTGATTGAATGTAACGAATTTTCGAATATTTGAGATGAGTTTTTACTAAGGCTTTATGAATATATATATATAGCAATTTCGGTATATAGTGTTATATTTATTTATGGGGAATGGAGCAAAAGTATGTCTATCCATTAAAAATACATTTAAAATGCAAATGCGCTTAATTAATATTTAATAACATTTTTTGATGACAGTTATATGTATAATATTTTATAAAAATAGTATTAGAATATAAAAACTCGTATGAACAGTATATTTTTCATACAATGTGATACATGTTATGTGTAAAATATTCAATTTAATCAAAAAGAGATACAGCAATACTTTTGAAAAAAAACGAAAGAATCGCAAGAGGAAACTTTACTTTTTCAACCCGAAGTTAATTTTCCGAGTCTCAAGCTGCACATACATCACGCTTTCCATCCGGAAAACGCGGAAAAGTTTATTCACATGTACAAGCATATAATTTTGACGTCCGGCGTGCACAAACACACGATTCCCTGCGGCCCATAATTCACCACGATAAATACTTGATGAGGACTGACTTTTTGCCCGACCTTCTTTCATTTCCTTTCTTCGAACGAGGAAAACTGCTTCCCGTTCTTCTATACTTTCTCAATTTTTTTTGAGTTGGCGAAACTTTTATCAGCTTTTCAATTAAAACTTTTCGCGTGCCGTTGCACTTTTGCGACCTTTCGATTGATTTTATGGTTTTAAAAATGCATTTCGCTAATGCGGGAAAGTTATAAACGGTGTCTGAATTATTGAATGATAAAGTTTTCTTTAAGACTTTAATAAAAGGATTCTTTCATTTCAATAACGATTCTATCTTATTTATTGGTTGATGTAAGCAAGGCATACATTCGCTTCAAAATTTATTGACTTCAGCTCTGACTCCGAAATTTACTTTTACCTTCATTTTTAGCTCCGACTTGAGTGATTTCTTGCCAACAAATATGTTAATGAAAAATAACGTATCTTTTTTGATGATACGTATTAGAGTAAAAAAATCGGTTTTAGCTTTATATTATCGTATTGAAGAAACTAATAACAAAAAGAGTCGAATTTGGTTGATTTTTTACAACTTTGACTACGTATTTTTATACTACAACTTCTCAACTCTGGAAGAGTCGGAGTCGGTTCAAGCCTGGATGTGAGTAAAGTATTAATTTAAAATTGTTAGAGTTACAAAATTAAATTATTATTATATTGCGAAATAGTCATTATGGGAGATTAAGTTATCGTTTTCATGAAAAAAAGCAAATCTCACTAATTTTTTTTACAGATTTTTCGCTAAAACTCTGATTTTCTTATTCTTTCCGTTTATATTTCATTGACAAAATATATTTTTTAAACGAATAGAATTTTAAACGATAGTTAAAAGTAAACAACGTTATAAAACGATATGAAAAAAACTGTCATAAAATATTCAAACTTAAAAATTCTCACAAATAACCTTTTTTTACGCGCCTATAAATTTTCTACTCGAACGTTCTTTAACGACTCTTGTCGATTCAATTAACATTTTTTCGGTCTCCTTTTTGTTTCTTATTATGAAAGTTTGCCTTTCGACGGATTAATGCACTCTCAAAGCCCGACCTGATGTGCTTGTTTTGCAAAAAATGCCACGAAAAAGTCACTCTTGAATACATTTTTCGAAAAAATAAAGTGGAAAGACCTCCACCAGAGTTCATTATTAGTTTTTGTCCGCGAAAACTCGGCAGACGTGATCAATTATTTTTTGGAAAAGTGACGACACATTTCGAAAAAGTTTCACTTATTAGAAAAAGGGTCATTACGGGCTTTTTATTTTGTAATAAAATTTTGAAAAAGATGAGTTTTGAATAAGTGAGTTTTTGAAATTAGAAACTTTTTCGTTATAAATGAATTCGATTTATTTTCCTTTGTACGTATTGTATATTTTGAAGTCTGTATACATGTATTTATTATACATTAATTAGATATTGTTATCAAAATTAACTGGTTTTCGTTGTTTATGAGATATCCAATTCGTACGTGATCATTTTGAATATGAGATCATTAATTTTCAGTTTGATTTAGCAAGTAAACAATATTTTCTTACTTTACCTATAAACAAGTTGAACAATTTAATTATGATAATTAATTAGAGACGTGAGATTTTCAATTTTTAATAAAAATTCAAGTTCATTTATTTTTTAAGCATCAGTTATGGACATCGTTAATATAATACCAGGAGTGGGCAATTGTTTGATTGATTGGAGAAATCATATCTTTCTTTTATATCTTTAATTATAACGTTGCATATGTTTGTGGCTTCATGGTATTGAGATGAAGATAATTCGCTATAGGTGTTTCATATTTTTTTCAATGGCATTATCAAAAATTTTTAAGTTTTCTTTTATTGAAAATGTATCAATATTACTCGATTGTATTTGATTGTAAATAATTTCTACATGTGGCATCAACATGTGAAAAAGTTACAGTAAGAATATAGTCTTAGCAGAAGATGAAGAAGACGAAAAGTGGCAATTGAGTGAGTATTAGCAGAAAAAAGTCGAAAGTGACAGATGTTGCATTTGTGACAATGCAACTCGTTGTTGCTGTCGGAGTGAGCAGTAACAGGACCATGCTTCTGGCCGCAAACCCCCCCTCTCTCACGATCTCAAGCATATTCTATTGAAAACCGTACTGCACAAAATACACATCGATTTCATGTTGCCCCATTTTCTAATATTATTACCGCGCTCTATTATAACTATTGAACGTATTGGTGGTTGTAATTTTATCAAATTTAAATAAACATATTTTTATATTTTTCCTCAATTTGCTTGGGGGTGCTGCAGTTCCGCAGTACCTATGGACGAGCCGCCACTGCTTATATGTCACGAGCAAATAAAAAATGAACTATTTTGATTTTTTTAATTAAATATTAAATGCTTATAATATTAATCGGGTACACATCACACAATCGTGGTCACACAATTGGGTTTCACATTTTATCGTTTTCCTTTTCTTAACAAAATCACAGTCGATGTAATTAATATCAGGCCTTTTTACTAGTTATATTATAATGATAAAGAAAAAATAATAGTATTTTATTAAATGTAATCTATTACGATTTTTCTTTAAAGTATCAAAAATAATATTTTTTATTATATTATTGATAAATAAATTCTATAAAAAGAGCAGCACAATGAATTTGATCAGCGTCTTGTCTTCGTTTTTGGCCATAAATATATATTCAGCACGTCCATTACTGTTCGCAAGCGCATAAAGCGCATATTGATCATAAAACCGTTTATGACTGTTAATAAACTGACATACCGATAATTTATTTACTCTCGTTGACTGTGAATTACCTGAAATATGCCCTATTATCATTCAGCCAGTGTTTGCCGAAGGGAAAATTAATGGATCACTTAACACTCTATGTGCCGGTCGATATTGAAAAGTAAAATCCAATTTTTCATTTCCGTTGAGATTTTTTGCACAAGTGCACTCGTAAATGGGTTGCATTTATAAATAGTATGTACGTAATCGAATATGAAATTTGAGTTGTGAATATATGTACATGTATGCGTTATATTCGTGTATTATTTTTTTCCATATTTATTTAATCTACATGTAATATATCAAGATCAAAAAATATGCAAAAAGGGAGAAGCAGAAAATAATAGAATAAAATGCTTTGTAAAAAATGAATGTGAATTTCAAAGTTACATTTTTTTGAAAATGAAAGTTTTTTACCAACGTGTTTCCTCAGTGATGATTTATGACTCAAACGTAAACTCTTAGTGTGAATATGTTATGAATAAAGAATATACGGTTGAAGATTATGTTTAATGTAATGAATATTATAAATTGAAATACTAGTGGACTTACTACAAATTTAATAAAGTAATTTATATTGGATGAAATCAAAAAAATTTTATATGTGGAGAGTATTGAAAAAAAGGTTATTCAATGCCGTATACTCTCGATTATCCGGGCTGATACCGGAAAGGGTGGGCATGGATAACGGAGAAACACGGATGATCCAAACTAACATTTTTTTTTTAATTTCCTCGAAATTTCTACTTGAGATTTAAAAGCCCCTAACTCAAACGCATAAGGAAAAAAAAAATTTCACAGAGAACATAAACACTTGCTGTCAAAATTGGCTAGTAGCTCAATTATTACAATTGTTTCCTGAAGGTTTGACTCTTTTGGGGTGTAAATGTCCAAACGAAAAGTACAACGCATTATTACATCACGCCGTTTATTTTTTATGTTGCGTCAATAATGTATTGCGATTCAAAAATAGAAAAATTTAATTGGTTTCAAATGATTCAATAGTTTCATTTTGCGGACAAGAGTACAACGCACGTTTTATATTTAAAACTCATCCAAATGGTGTTTATTCATATGAACGTTATAGAATTGCTGTTAGGTTATGAAAAATGATAAATTACTACTTTTAAAAACATATATTTGACTTTCTAAATAAAAAAAAAGAAACAACACTTGTTTCAACAAAAAAAAATATTTTATCGACCTATTAGCCAGAATCAATATTCTTAACCCTACAATTGTTGCAAACCACCTCAACTGCAGAATGGTTCTTGCAAGTAAAGAACTGGCAACGGCCACATTTCATCGATGCTGAGGATCTTTTTTACTCCAGTGCGCATGTCATACAAACATATATATAAACGTATGGATTCTTACGGAAATTCTCAAATATCGATGAATAACAAAAACTTCCAAGCAAACTCGGTATGTCTAGGTCGGAGAGACATTGGCTCTGGAATAACTCGGATCTTGAAGCTGGTGACTCAGTGGCAAAAGTGGAAGAAGCGATAATGCGCATTTGTCATAAATTTAGCTGCAGCGCGCCCGTTCAAAGGTTAAATTAAAAAAATATCGGACATTTATCTAAACCGATAAAAACCGATTCGTCCTACTATAAAAAAAACTTCAGAATCATTCATAGTCCGTTCATTTCATCGCAATCTAAAAACACAAATATGCTCAAACACCCGTTACATTCCGTAACGAGAATTCCCAACACGATCCAAAGACATTCGAAAACACCTCTCAATTCAAAAAAATCGTCCGTATTTTGTCAAAAGTGAAAAAAAGCACATGGGCGTTTGACGCCGGCGCGCTTCGACGATCGCACTAGCCGTCAAGCGCTCGCTCAGTGCGAGTCAGCGGGCCGCGGGACACGCACGTCCACGCAAACCTCCCGATATCCGTCTGAAAACGCCCACGTACTTCCGCTTCAATATATGCAAAAAATTTGGGAAACCCTTGGCTGCCGTTGAGAGTTTGAACCGTGCGAAAATTCGAAGGTTTAAGCGCGGCTTCGGGGGTTTTCTCGAAGGCGGTCGCGCGCGCGCGTTCGCTCTCTGTATATTGTCTTTGAAAGCGTTTGTGCTGACAGATGAGAGAACTTTGAATATTTTGTTTTAAGTTTTTTTTTTGGTTTTGTTCATTGTTGAATCATTGACTGCTTAGTGACTTTTTGAAGTCCGAGGCTTTGTGCGGCGCGATCTTTTGCCGTTTCGTATGAGTGAGTACATTTCATTTTTTTTTTTAAAAGAATTATCAATATTTTGTCATTTACTAGAGTAAAATGTATTATATTGGATGCTTAAATTTTTTTTTGTATTATTTATACTTTTTCAGTCGTAAAAAATATAAATAAAGTATTACAATGGGTACGAGATCGTTCCTAGATGTGTAATTTTATCAGTTCCTAGATAAAATCATTATCGTGATCGACGTACATTTAATTACTGTAATTAAAAAACAAATTAATTTCTTTGAGCATACGGATTAGGTATTATAACCGATGCAGTAGAAAATTAGCATTAAATTTGAATTGTAAACAAAAAAAAATAAATTTACTACAAAAACACACGATTATAATATAATATGCCAGTCAAATAATTAATTTGCTCTCGCGATAATGCAGCAAAACAACGTTTATTTGTTTATAACTTTGTTAAATATAACGTATGCACTAAATATATTATCTCAATATAAAACTTTATAGCGGAGTTAAAATAATTACACGAGCATAAATACATATTACTTAGGAAGAGTAATACGAACTCGCGAGACTCGATTAACTCTCATAAGGAACATTCTGATGGTTCAATTAAAACTTTTCATAGAGCCTCTAAGAACGACTTTCAACAGTTTTACTTTTATTAAATCCGTTCGGGATTATTTTTTATGCGAATTTCGGTGCCATATTAAAATTTCTTATGCTGATAATTTTTCTTACGGGAAAAGTCGAACGGTTGGTAAATCTTAATTTACCAACGTAAAGTTGTTAAATTTATTAAAAGAATTATAAAATGTAAGATTTCATAATCTTCAAAAATTTGTATTATTTTTATTTTTATTTTGTTGAAATATTTTATTTAATCGTAATTCATTACTTTTGAATTTAATGAAAAAATAAATTATGATATAATATTAAAAAAAAAGTTATTAATGAGTCGTAAGTGGACTGAATCAGTGCCCGAGACGATGCCTCGATTCGAATTAAAGGAAAATTCCCGGAAAATATGCGGAAAATCTCATCTACGAACCGTGCGGGTTAATTGATACAAATTGAAGGGATAAGGTACACTTAAGCGACATCGACCGACTAGAGATTAGATTACGACAAGACGAGAAATTTTCCGGCCGCGCGGGAAAATTCCATTTTTCCTGCTCGGCGCAATTTTTCCACTTTTCCTGGAAAAACTCCCGGGGGGATAGGTACGGCGCGGGGAGGGGGAGGGGACGTTCTCGAAAATCTCGGAAAGAGCTTCCTCCGGCTTTTCGATATCGATTCGAAACGAAATTAAGGAAAATTCTAAATTATTTTCCCGGAGAGAAGGCAAAGATCGCGATCCGGAAAAACTAACGCGATCCGCATGTAAATTCGGACGCCGGATTATGCGGGGAAATGTTCATGTGGAAATTCGCACTTTTTTTGTAATACGAGACGTGACTCTGGAATTTTTTAAGTCTATATACATTTCGGATGAGTTTCGTGTTGAAAAATTGCTGTTTATTGCACGTTTAAATGAAATATAAATTTTATTTTATCATACTTTAACTGAAAGGAGAATATGTATTTTTTTTATTAAATAAAAGTTCTTTTTATATCATTTGTTTCATAAAAATTTTAAAATATCTAAAATACGTTAAGTGCTTGTTTTTTTACCTTTTTGAATATGAGACATTTTTGTATGAAGTTAGTATGCAAAAAATACAATAAGAATATAATTTTTGATAAATTATGATTATAAAAAAATTCGAAAGTGATGGGAATTCCAATAATAATAATATAATAGAGATTTTTTTTCTATTGATATTTTTGGTTTGAAGTTCATTGGATTATTTATATTTTGATTACTGTTAATTAATAAAAAAAATTATCAGATATTTATTATAGTTCGTTTTAAATTTTTGTAAAAAAAAGTATTTTAGATTTCTACATATTTACTTTCAACAAGGAGATATTTATATGATTTTAAAATAGTTTTTTATATAAATTTAAAAAATATAATATACATACAACACGAAAATAAAAATAAATATGCTCGTTTATAATGTATGTAATTAAAAAGTATAATATTATTAAAAAGTTAATTATCACTATGTGATTATTATATTTCAATCATCATATTAATATTAATATATTATAGAATTAATACGTATTTTATTTCGTGATTAAAAAAAGAAAAATTTTCCATTCGACAACCTTAATTTTACAATCCTTATATCGAGACAATCTTCACTTTGAAAAGACAACATTTCAAATCACACCCACAAGAATCATAAAAATCCAAAACGCACACAAATAATCCGAACCACCCTCATTAAGTCTCAAATTGAATCCACCCATTAAACATCCAGTATATGATACGATAAATAACTTTAAACAACGCACGGCGCGCTAGTTAACCCATTGGGTGACATCGGGGCCAAAGTGCGCCGCCGTTGTCGTTATTGTTGTTGTTCTTGTTGTCGGCTGGATCATAAGCTGGGAACGAAAACAGATGAAAACGGCGGTGGGTGGTGATTCGAACAGATTCCTGGAGGTTCGTAGGTTTTTGGGGTGGCGAAGGTGTGGTCATTAAGTATCCGGATCTTGCTGAATACAATTTGGAGATGAATGTGGATGCGGAGTGGGTTGGGTTTATTTTTAGTGCGAGTTGAATAATTCAGACGCGAAAATTATAGAAATATTTATGTTATGCTATTTATATATTCTTTACTGATGCAAAAAATTACGAGATGTGTTTCATGAAATTTTCTGTGAATTCTGAAATAATATCTTATTCAAAATATAATGAATTTCGCTTTCGATATCTCTTAAAAAGCTAAAGTAAGTAAAGTTGACACGAAGGTATTTAAAACGTATTAATTTCGCAGTCTTTCTTGTTGTTGTTGTTGAAATAAATACTTCTTGAAAAGTGTAAATTTGCTCGACCGTCATTGAAAGTATGCGCTGTATCTTTTTACTAATAAAAAATATACGAATAAAAAAAATCTGTTGAAAATTTAAGCATTTATACCTTATGATATTCGAATATTAGTGATTATAGGGTGGGTTTTATTTTTGATGATGATGTAAAGAGTCATTATTTAAAATATTGTTCAGCAACTTTGAATATTTTTAACAGTTCCAAAATGATATTTTTCGTAGTCAATTTTGAATTCAAGCAATAAAAAGAGTCTTACTATCATCGAATTATATTTTCAACTTTTTCCAAGCATGATCCGGCAATTTGAGAGTCATGCCTTCAGTGCGTTTTTGGAGTTTCCTTTGGCATGGCAAGGACTCAGAAGGTTCCAGAATGTCGGGAAAGGCTCTCTTGGTGAGGATAGTGGGCTTAATTAAATATTTGAATGGCGAGGCTGTAAACGGGGGCGTTTAGGCTTCGGTTTTATTGTTGTCGGCGCTGCTTATCGGCGACGGTAAATCTTCGAAGACGACAATAAAAGCCAAGCCTTGTTTTATTATTGTGCTGAAGAAAATTCGAGAAATTTTGTAAGGATCAGATGTATTTTCAGACTTCGGTTGGTTTTTGACATTCGAGAGAATGGATTGCGTGGATTTTACAGTTACCGTGAATAAATTTGTTACAAAAGAAAATATATTGATTGAAGTTTTACTTTCTATGGCTCAATGAGGCTATAACGTTGCGCAACGGTAACGTTACATACCAAGGTGTGTCTTTGAAAGTTCAGGTTTATAAATGATATAAAGTTTGAGGATGAGGGTTGAGTTGTTTTTGGGTTTGAGGAAAATTTTGAAGAAAGTGTTGTGGATGAAGTTGGATTTTGGGCAGTTTTAGGTCATTTGAGATAGATATAGGGTGAGGGCTTTTATGGATATGAGATGAGTTTGGAGATAATGTCGTAAATGGGAACGGATTAAAAATTAGCTTTCAGGTAATTACAAGTTGGTTCAAGGTAGTTTTGGCGTAAAGATATTTATATGAGATTGAAGATGGTATTGTAAAAATATACTTTACTTATATATAGAAGAAAATCATATACATAATTTCATCTTTTGAGATTCAAACGTATTTCGTAATAAAAGAAATTATTTATGAAAATTCATCTAACTTGAAATAAAACAGATAATTTTACATTATTTATAAAAAAAATACTCATTCAGTTTCAGCTCAATTTGATTAGAAAAATAATTGGTCTGCAAACGAAATCTATAAAAAAATATATTTAATGACATATTCTATATCGCAAAGGTCACAAAATTATTTTTGATTCGAATTTTATATTATATACACTCTGATCTGCAGCAAGGACATTATTATAAAGAATAAAAAAAAAACACTAGAAAAATAAAATAAAACGAAAGCCCCCGTCTCCGACAAGAGCGAAAAGTATCTGAACGATTTGCTCGTCGATATTGAAAAATTCTGGCATGGATGAATCGCTTAATGGCATATTTCGCAAAAAAATAACGCAAAATACTGCCTTTGTTTCGTGCATACTATAAATATTATCTCGTCGAACGCATAGATAAGTTAAGCGACAAGCGGCGCGGTTAATTAACAATCACGTACATCGACCTGAAACTCTTTATGGTTTTGACTTCTGAAACGAACGACCCGAACGAACAATGTTGACGATGATGATAAATATGATTTTTATTATCTTAATCGAATGTCGATTGTTATGAAATTTCGATTGGCCCGAAGCCGTCGTTATAATGTACAATGGGAAGTTGGATAAAAGTTGGACAAAGTTGTACCAAGATTCGAGAACGTCCGTTTCCTGAAAGTACTGAAAGCGGAAACGAAAATGTACGAAACGAGGACTTTCGTTTCAAAACTGGATAATAAATTAAAAAAGTTTCCGTTGCGAGTTCGCCGTACGTAGGTATTATTATATTATTATAATTGATAATTATGCAAAATTTATGTTCTGCGAGAAAATTTATTGATTTTCGACCAAGTTGGCGCATTTGAGTTGATTAGAATAATTGAGGCTTCGAACTTTCTCGAATAGAAAATAACCGATTCAAATGTTTTACTATAAGTGCGATTAATTTTCAGCACTTTTAATTGATGAAACGGAGCATTCGAACAATTGAAACAACGATTTGTTTCTGAAAATAGAATGACTTCTGATTTATGAGAAATTATTTTGGAATTCTGTAATCGCTACTGAAACAATTAATATACGAGCCGTTATATAATGTTATATCTGAAGGTGGCATATCTCCATTTTCATTTATTTTGAGATATTTAAATTTTTGCGTTTTTCTCTATTTTTAAAAATATCATTAACATTCAATGAACTTATTTTTCTCTTCCAAAGTTCGAAACAAATCAAATTTAAAAATTTCATTTATAACAAAACAGAGATATCCGCTATTGTATATAGAGGATTATATAATATATAGGGGATTTATAGGTTACTGTTGAAAAATCGATAAATCTTGTGTGTTGTTTTTGTAAATTCTAGCATTTATCAAAATGTGATTGTAGAAGTCTGATAAATTTTTAAAACACTTTAATTTTTAAATAAAAATAATCCAAAAATATTTTAGATTAATAATCACTTTTATTATATAAATATGAGTCCAGTACAACAAATTATAAAATAAAAAATGAACTGAATAATAAATAATATATTTTTAAATAAATATTTTGAAACAAAAAAAAACTGTTTGAAAATATCTGGATTTCATCCACCAAAACTTCGTTTGAATAAAAAACAAACAAGTCTTTTCGAGGTTTTTCGTTGCGTTCACATGAACATTACATTTACCTATTATAATATATTATAAGTAATCTGTTCCATTGATGTGTTCATATTATTTGTGATAAATTTTCTGGATCGCTTACTAAAAGCACACATCATGCAATGCGATATTTGCATAATGTGGTATAATGAGTGATTTATACATCATGAAACATGTTTGTTATGAAACGTAATCAATAACAGTATCGTACAAATTATTATAAATCAGAAAGAATATACAATATTGTTTGTAGCGAGAATGTAACAATGTAAACGTTTTAGTCAAATTTACCCTCAATGCAAGAAAAAAGTTGGCATAATTCACTTTGCAAATAAATAATCAGTATTGATGGATGCATATTTTGAATATTTTATGAAGTGAGAATAATAAGATGTATGGATACAATATTTCCCTATAATACTGCGCAGAATTATAATATAATTGTGCATGGTTTTTATCAAAATTCTTAAGCGCTCGTATTTATTTATTTTATTAGTGATGACTGTCATTTCTGATAAAAAAACAAAAAAGTTTTTTCGCAAAACTAAATAATTATATTATTTTCATGATTTTTATATTAAAATAAATGATTATGATAAAATGATGTTTGATGTTGATATTGGTGCCATCGTTTCGAGAATTATTTATTTATTCATATCCGAGCAGAAAAGCAAGCAAACAAACTTAAGAAAGAATATAACATAAAATAAAAACAGGGATATAAAGACAAAGGGTAATGAAACGTTAAAAAACTTTTTTGTCGAATTATCATTAAAAATTTGATTAACAAATTAAATATAAAATTTTTATTACAACGCAATATTTTTTCTCATCAAATATAATATATATTTTTACTATCAACATTAAATACATCAATATGACCAAACAACACAAGTTTGTATAA
>JAOXNN020203244.1:0-22050 GCA_028571205.2 Hydropsyche betteni | reverse complement strand
ACACATCCTGAATGCTTGAGGATATGGTAAGTGAAGAGCCTTCCAGAAGTTATTCCTTCGAATAATCGCTTTGCCAGTTTCCCCGCTTTATTGAACGGAATAGAACTAAGCATAGAGCCCAACAAATAAGGGTTTGTGGAGCTGTAGTTTAGAAACGCATATCTTCGCAATATATTTAACCAATGGCAGAAAATAACTCTATCGTGCAACGGCCAACAACAAGTTGTGAATGTCATTTTGAGGGAGGAACCAGTGCTCAACTTACAACAACTGTCACAAAAGCATTATTAAAGTAGGATGAACAAGTAGAAGTTCAATACAAGACTGTGTGTGCTGTTAGTAATAGTTCTGTTTGTGCTAATTAACCGCTGCTGATAACTGAATATGAGTAAATGGATATGCTGAACTATGGAATAGGTTTATTAGAATAGCGGGTTATCAGTTGGAAATTTAGACAGGATTAGTCAGTCAGCATCCGATCGAGTTGCGCACAGCTTGGGGCCAGGTTTGGTATGCTCTACGTCGAAGGTGGGTTCGAGGTAGTTGAAGTAGACTCCTAACTTGGGTGATTATTGCAAAGGAGTGTCTAATACAGGCTTTAAAACGGGCTATTTGTATTTGATACCAAGCACAGGTACTCTCTTATGGATGATATCTTCCAATACGAAGTCCTCTTTCTAGTAAATGAACCACGGGTGTCTCAAAATCTGAGTGAGGTCTTTGTAACCAAGTCGATTCTCGGGTTTGGGTTGGGTAAGGCATAGGATAAGATCGGCAGCTAGTGGATTCATTGATGTGGGTGGCTTTACTCCCTTCTACACCTGAGTCTTAATATTTTGTCGAGTTGCTCCTCGGAATGGTGTATGTCCTTAAAGCATTTCATAAAGCAGTATTCCCAAAGTGTAGATATCATAGCCAAATCCGTAAGGTTGGAGATTGAGCATTTAAGGAGCCATATACTCATAACTACCGCATATCCCTTGAACTTTGCCACTGGATGCAGGCTTAGAATAACCGAAATCTGTGAGTACTAGGTGTCCCTGTGCATCGATGAGTATATTTTAGGGTTTGAGATCCCTGTAAACATAACCTTAATTATGTACCCTCATAAGAGCCACCACAGTCTAAACAAAGTACACCATAACATCCCTTTCTTGAAGGAGGTTACACGACACCAACCCATATAAGTCTCCGTTGGGGTAGTGCTCCATTACTAAATATACATTTGACTCCTGAATATGCCAACTGTTACATCTTCAAACACAAAGAACATTTTAGAAAGGAAGCAAAACCCTCGAACCTTCTTCATTATATCGATCTCGTCGATGATATATTGGAGTTACCCCAGTTACTGGCATTTACGACGGTTGATGCATTTCATAGCGTATTTTGAGCCATCGCATTTGCTTTATATTAGTTAGATCGTGGAAAATGTGCCAGAACCGATCAATCCGAGCCGATTGAACAGCTACATATTGATGGTGGTTAGGTTTGAGATACACTTTGGCAGAGCCTTGAATGTTAGTTTATGCTAGAGGGGAATCCGGCTCTTAATTAGTCTAGACTGTTATTGACTCGGGACAGTGTTAGTGTTGGTTGCTCTCAGACGGCTATGATGTATTTTGGAGTAAGAGTCTTTAGAAGGACTAAACATAAATGTTTTATTTTATGCGATTGTAATTACTGTTACATACACAACCGAATGATTGTTCAAGTTGCTGGTAACCTACATTAGCAACCCATCTGTTAACTAGTTTCTATTTTTACTAGCATTCAATTAGATAAACAACATAATTAGCAACGATTCTGTATTTGAAAGGGGTTTTTAAATATTCGCTAAGTACATGAATAAATAGAGAAGAGAGGGTAAGTGATTGAGAGGTGGGTAGTAAACACTTTTATTAATATTAGAAATACATAATCATGGAGGAGTTCTTGGAGGGCTGCAGTTTAAGCGAGAATTTCGTAGGATTTCTAAACTTCGTGGAGGGCCTACCGCCCGTCTAGCCATTCCTTGAGGGAGTGGCTTCGGTCGAGGCATATGCAGGCGAGGGCAGGAATATAAAATCACCAAGTCTGCTGTATGAGCAGCAGCAGGCAAGTGAGGAGGATTTTCTAGACCTACTCCTAGTTAAGCACTACCCCGACAAAGCCAGAGTCTTCAACACTACCAGAAAAACTTAAACTGCAACCCCCAAGCTGTAAAACAAGTACCGAAAGAACATCTGCGGCTACATAACCCGTCGAATCGTCAGGGAGTTCCTTAATGACAGCTACTAACCTGAAGTCAAATAGCTTTGCAACAAATATGGATGCACTTACTAGTAAGCTCACGCTTACTACTTAAGTAGAATAGAGCTCATTACGGGACCTAGGCACCTTCCCATGCTATTCAAAACCTAAAGGCCTGAGGAGCGCTGTGTTAAGAGGACCTTCAGAACATTTTTCAGATGGTTCTTGAAGTAGCGGTACGTGCGATATATAATTCGCGATGGCAAGATGACGAACAAGCAGGCTTACATAAGCTACAAAAACAATGTTATATCGCAGATGTTGGAGATGGAGGAGGACAGCGATACACCTGGATCTTAAGACAGTAAGCCCTGACATTGATAACGTAGGCGAGATCCGTAATATATATATCGAATAAGTAAGTTAAGAATATGAATTCCCTACCTAACCATCATCCTGCCCAATACTCTGTTTAATAATACAGATAACTGGTCAACAACCTAGAGGGCCTCAACTCCTCTCTGAATCGATAACTGTAAAGCTGCTACAAACATATTGATATCCTTCGGAAATAGAACGATGAAGTAATGGCTGCTAATCAACCTCTAAAAGTAAGCTAAACGAATCATAATGATGTTTTAAGGGAGTTGGCAGATGTGGAGTGGTGTTTGGGATAGTTTATGAGCCAAATGAGGAGATAGCAGTGGAATGTTTAAACTCGGGTTCAGAATATGTCGATATTCAGGAACTAAATTAGCAAATTAGTTCTCCAACAGGTAAATATATGTGGGGTTCGTGGACTGATGCAAGAGTTTGTGTAAATAGTGGCTGGTATGTTCACCCATCAGAATGGGTATCTAAGAGATTAGGTGATAGAGCCTCCTCAGCCTGGAATATCAACCCTTATTACTAAAGTCGTAGAATTATAAACACACAACACTCACCTGAACAAAGTTTTGAATGACTACAAAACAGCTTTTACAGAGTTATAATTACAACATAACAAAACAATAGAGTAGTTGAATGTATTTCAAAATCAAAGGTAGGGAATAAGAGTGTAGAAGTAGTAGACTAGGGAGTGGTGCCTCAACTGTGAGAATTTGAAGAGGATATCGGATGAGAATATAGAATAGAAGGAGCAGCTTATAGAGCGGCTGGAATAGTATAAAGACAAAATGATCCTGTTTTAGTCAATAGACAAACTCAAGCAATACATGGGGCAACTCAACAAAGACTTGGAGACTGCAAAGAACTCCGAGCCTCTGTGCTAAGTATCTAGACTCTACTCTGAGTTAGAGAGTATGAGGAGGGAGAACTAGGAACTTAAAGGGTAACTCACTTTTTTACAGAGAAACCTGGAGGAGAGTAATACATTTATCTCTAAACTATGTGTCTAAAAGCTGGAGCAGAGCAAGAAATATGACTAACTTAAGGAATTATGGCTGAAAGAACACCATAAATACGTAGAAGTTGTTAGGCAACTGGATGTGATCAAACCTCAACAATCTATGTCTAGGGTCAGTAGTACTTGCAATCTATCCGGCAGTAAACTGAAGGCTAATCGAGACTAAGTAGTAGATAGACATAGAGCAAGTATAAATTCACAAATTTCTGAATGCAAGCCCCCAATATCTAAGTTAGTCAACACTAGATTGCCTTCTCAAGCATAGAATAGCAGCAAGCCTCAGTAGTTAGTATCATTCAGAAAGCAATCTGTCAACACTGGTAGCAAGGAGACTCTTCCGAAGCCTTCTAAGTTGAGAAATTGATAGTGACAAATATTCATTATTTTATATGAATGCCACTACAAATGAACTAATTTTGATTTAAGCTTAATAAAATGAGACCGACATGCCTGAAATACTAGATGCTTCTGTAAGCGAATGAAAATCTGGGCTTACAATCTTACAAAGGATTGGTGAAGGACCTCTCGGAGAGTTAGGCCGAATGCCTGATTGAGGAACTGGAGAAGAGAGGCAAGGTATAACCTGCTCATACAGTCTGTTCGCTTTTGTAATTGAAAAGCAGACTCATTTACTCAAGAGTGAAACTCTAAAGGTGTACCCAACTAATCAAATTAAAAAACAAGCAATAGACGAAGCTCAACGAAGAGTTCTAAAAGCTCCTAGGAAGTTCTAAGAAAGAAATCGATAAGAAACTCAAGCAGGCCAAGGACAGTATCGACAGGGGATAGTGGGTGAAGACATAAGAATTACTAGACGCAGCCTATAATAAGGCGCTTGAACTGAGAGATAAGCTACACAAGGACCTAGCTCCGGTATACTTGGCCTATGCTGAACTTTTGGTGAGAAGAGGGTAGGCTAGTCCTAGTCTAATGTACACCCAGAAGGTTATGGAGGTATTCTGGCAGCAGACTCACGTCGATTTCTCGCAAATGCTGAACCTATATGTAACGTGCTGCGAGTGTTTGAGAGTTCTTGCATACAAGTAATAATTACAATCTGTATTTAAGATAATTGAAGAAGTCATTTACTAGCGCTACCGAGTGAAGTCTTTGTAGTAGCTGAAAGATAAAGTGGTATAGCGTCGTTCAGACTATGGGTAAACGCTAAGGGATATATACAGGCTGTTCCAGCTGAGGTTCTACGCTAATATCGAATAAACGAAGCTTTCGGAGGCCAGAAAATGCTTTTAGTGGAGTCAACAAATAACTTAGTCTCTGCAAGTGTTTGAAGCACCTAACGATTTGCTTCGTGTATTTCTGATGTTGTTCTAAAATGACAATAGTGAATCCAAAATCTGGAGGCTCATGTAAGCAGCTTTCAAGGCTAGTAGCAAAAACCTTTTCTACTTGTTATTCGCATTGAACATAGTCCTTCATCGATAATATTACTTTTCAGAGTCTAGACTAAATGGATGTGTTAAGCTTCTGGTGTTTCTGAAGCAATCATTAAGATAGCAAGGAGTGCAGCAGTACTCATAGGCAATACTTAACTTAATCTACTTGGAAGGGACAGCTTACTTTAGGATGTAGAAGTACGACAAGGCCCACGAATGCTACGACTAGGTTTGTGAATTCTGCTTTAACAATAATTTCGGTAGTTTTTTATTGTGGAACTCTGCCTTTCGGTTCTTAGAGTTGACCTTCTTCACAGGAAGTTACAGACAAAGTTAGGTCATTATCAGCCGCTTCAAAGAGAATAGACGTCTGATAAAAACCGCCTATTTTGAGGAGAAACTACAATTCTGGAGCAGTATGCACGACGTTGTTACTAATAAGTCAATAAAGTCTAATGAGGACCATGACAAATTGTTTTAGGTCTACTCTTCGCTCTCCAAAATTTAGTTTAGGCGAATCAATCAAATACTTAGTGCTCCACTGAATACTGTTGCCCAAACTCAACTCTAAAAGTACCAGAAAGTGTACTTCTAATACAATACAATGGCCATAAGATATGCATTGAGTTTGTGGGGCAACCACCCTCGAACTATTGACTAGATTTTGAACAGAGCGTAAATGTGCTGTCTAATTGGTTGTAATGTGACAAACTAGCTGCTGTTTAGTGGTCTCCTTCTCAACAGTATTTGTATGTAGCTGAGCAGAAGTTAGGAATAGTTGTCGAAAATAAAATCTAGTTTAAGTTAGTTTAAGTAAATGGTGGAGAAAGAGCCTCATCTGACTTAGTTTTGGTTCGGGTAGAGTGATTTTGGGAAGTACTGTTCAATAACAGATTAACTTATTAAAGTTCAGTTGAAATAAAATATTTAGGTCCGCCTAAATGCTTACAGGTAGCATGTTAAACCCTGGATAAGTTCAGAACTCTCTAGCGTACACCTCAGGATCAAATACGAGGAGATTATGAGTTATTAAAAGCTAGTTCCCAAGTGCCTCAAATAAGCCATTTACAAACATGCTAGATAAAACCTATTACACTAGGATTACCTGAAACTGTGCGCAGCCACCTCCTACCAGAGTAGTTGATACCTTCATATTGGTCAATGATTTATTAGTTTATTCGCAGCGTTAAGCCAAATAACGGGCGAACGCCGTTTAATTTTGGGGCCGCTCCAAAAAATTAAGTTTAAACCCGCAATCTAATCTCTCTCTTAATAAAATTACTCATGAAAGGATTTGGAGCTATTTTCCTGGGCATGCTACTTGCATTCGCATTCGCTGAAATCTTCGACGATCGCTACATTTATGGTAGCTCCACGCCTATCAACTGGAATGCCCCTAGCTATTCCTATCCAGGATATGCTCCTTATGGATATGGGGGATACTACCCTGTCCCTGTGCCTGCACCAGCTCCCCCTGTTCCTGTTACTCGTCGAACACCAGGAATCCCATTGATTGGACACTACCACGCAGTAAATCTGGGTCCTCTTCGACTAGGAATCGGAGCAGGTTTAGAATACGGAGGAAACACTCAACCAGGAGGATATGCTGCTAACACAAGGACTTTCAGAGGATTCTGACATGATAAATTAGGGTTTCATTATATTTTAATTCTTTAACTCTGCGCCAATATTTAAAGCATACATTCATACTGCAACAATAATTATTGATGGTCATTTTAGAAATTAAATCGTTACGGAATCTTAAACTCATAAGTGATAATGAATGAATGTGTAAAAGTCTTCAAGGATATTTCCTAGAAGGGTATATTGTAGTGTGTGTCGCTCAATTGCGGTGCTCTTACAAAAATTGACTCTGGGTCATGCTTTTATTAGACAGATAAGCTCGTGGGTCCTCAGTCAGTCTAGGTATTTGGGATCGAATGGGCCTCAGAATGTGCTGCTGGATACTTGGGTCCGTATTAAGAATCTCCATAGCCTCTTCGAGTTTTCTATACGTAGTTTATTATTCAAGGTCTTAAGCATGCTTAGGAATAACTAAAATATTGTTAATATCCAGCAAAAAAGGGTCTCGTGCCTCTTTAGGAGCTCTCCTTTGGCTATTGAATCTTACTTCTTTTATTTATGGCTCCTTGTGGGTAGTTTCAAAGTATTATAGACCCGTAAACCTCGGAGCCTTTTAGATTTTCCCCTTTGACTTGGTATTGAGTACATTTAGTCCGTCGTCGAAGGTTTACCCTCTCATAATATCACTGTTAGAGTTGCTGTTGGCTAGTGAGGATCTCCTCTTCGTAAATGACTACTCTTTCACAACATAGGAGAAGTGCTCCTGCTCTACCATCGAAATTCGAGTGCCGGCGAATGAGAGTTCATTGGTTCCCTTTACAATTTTGAGTCCGACTACATTATGAAGATAATCAGCCAGCAGCTGAGTTTTTATTGAAGTATATTTGATATTAGTAGACCGGAGCAGAGATCTCATAGCCAAGATCATAATTAGATCGGCAACAGGGTACCTTCTGATGATTTCTCTGACCCCGAATTAACTGTACCTCAAAAGTTGCAGAAACTACACAAGTATCTTTTTTAGCAGATTATTGCTGTAGAGTTCTCTGAAAGGGGGATCTATTTCATCTATTTTGAACGAGTCCAGTCTAAATGTCTATGAGTACACCTCTGATTTAAAATTGGCCAGCACTGACTGTGTATATTGTGTGCCTTCGCGGTGAGTGCCTTGCTCGAAGCATACACACAGTAGGCAGTAGTAGAGCAGACGTACGTTTGAGTTATTATCGTTGCGAATAACCACTCTGTAAGACCTTTATCCTGTTTACTCTTCCTAGAATACACAAGGAGCGTCGACCGCCTGCACAAAACTGCCGAGAGCAGGTCCTGGCGTACTTATGAGGATTGCCTAACGAGAGAGAATAAACTCTTCTTTTGAAAGTGAAGGTGAGTATTAAACCTGCTTGAAGTACATGATTATTATATTGAGTTACAAATTTATATTGAATACCAGTTGCAGCCTGTTATAATTTATGTTAGAACTGTCGTTTAGATTAAGAAAAACCATTACAAATTAAATTAAAGTACGCTAGATGATCTTATTTAAAAACAACAAATCTCTAGGTAGGTGTGACTATGCATAGATAGGGTAAAGTAATTAAAATATAAATGTATGCAACGATATATCATGAAAAAAAGTTATTCTTCTTTAGCCGCACCTTCGGTTATTTGTCTTATGACGTGTAGGTTGTATTTGTGCTGGCTAAGTTAGTCTTCTTCTTTGGCTCTTTGACGTAATGGCTGTACCCTTCGAATAATTCTGCATTGACTCATCATTACCTTCAACAGACTACCTGCGTAGTAGAAGTAGCTGTTCTCCTTACATTTCGTCCTCAGAAGTCTAGGATATTTGTTGTAGGTAGTCCATGTTCTCTCCAATCTTCTTCGGAATGAATGGAGCAGTCAGTTGTTTGGCCATAAGTTTGTCCCAGTTGTAGTTCTTAAACCAAGGATGCTCTTTCACTTCAGAAATACCGTTGAAACCTAGCCTATTGTTGGGTTTTCTCTGGATCATCTACAATAAACTTTACTGTACCCTGTTTACGAAATCAACGCTACTAGACGACCATCCGTCAGGCACTTCTTCCGAACGCACTTGCACCTGCTTAGCGAGTATCTGATCTCTGATTTATCTTCGATTGTTTCCGTTGTGTCCATAATAAGGCCTCTTCCCCAGCATAAACTCGTAAGCAATGACTCCTACTGCATAGTAGTCCGCTGTAAACGAGTGATCCTGTTTACACATAACTTCAGGCGCCATATATCCTGGAGTTCCAGAGGTATCGGCGTAATTATTTGGCTTCTGAACTCTAGCAATCCCCAAATCAGTGATTCTGAGATAACCTTTATCATCCAGCACTAGATTTTAAGGTTTAATGTCCCGGTGGATAACATTCTTGGAGTGGAGGTACTCCAGACCAAGAATAATACAGGCGATAAAGAACTTAGTTTAGCTTTACTTAAACTTTTGGCGACGCCCTATGTGGTAACGGAGGTCTCCTCCAGTCAGTAGATCCATAACAAGGTACAAACATTATCTATCTTGGAAGGCGTAGTTCATATTGACGATGAAGGGATGTTTAAGCACACTCAACAACTACCGTTAGTTCATAACAGAACTTATCGACTTTTTACTTATGATCTTGGTCTTCATCATTTACTTCATTGCGTATACCTTCTTTGACCGCTTCATCTCCACACTCCACACCTTTCCAAAACCTCCCTTTCCGATCACATAATGGTAAGTGAAGTGTTGTTTGCTTATTACATCCTCCTTTATTTGTTATTTCTTATCCAGAATGTTAGAGATGTCTATTCGGAACGGTAGCTTTGCCTTCTCACCTTTGTCCTTCTGCGCTAGAGAAGTACTTGATCGGTTTTGTTTGTCTTTTGACGATCCCCGTTGGAGACAGACAGATTACTTTCGGCTATTCTGCTGGACGCTCACCTTACGAGAGTGGCCAGCAGTGATGCTTTTGGGAGCGACTTTGGCAGAGTCTACTCGGGACTTACTGCTAGTGAGTTCGTTAACATGTAAAACTAAGGTTGGACCGAGATGGAGGTTGGCTACGTTTACAGTGTTGCCAGAACGGCGCATCTGCTCTTGCAGAATACGAGTGAAGGAGGAATTAACGATGACTTTATTTGTTTTTTGTTTGGCCTATTTTGAATTTTTAATCATAACTATTATACTTCAACCATTCTCTCCGCTGTTTTCTTATTTATTATACGCAACTTTACCTAATATGTTCAAATAGTTGATTTGGGGGGGCTAACAAATCAAATTTACCGGACACATAACTTAGATTTAATTAACAGTGTACCTTTTAATTAAAACATTAACCTAGATTGATACTTTCTGGTAATAATAACTTAGTTACCCATATTAAAAACCATTATATTATTGCCAATAATTTCTTACCATACTATTTCTCAAAGATTAAGGATAGAGTGATGGCGCGGACAGAGGGCGACGGAATAATTTATATAACAAAAATAATTTTAGATTTATAAAACTATGAGTAAACAGCTTGCGCGAAAAAGTTAGACCTACGCCACTTAGTAAGACATGCAGACACTATCCAGCGAACCCATTGCCAAGAAATAGAGAAAGAAAATCATTCGTAAGCGCTCGGGAGAGTCCGAGGATTCCAACTAGTCCCGCAGGTCTCTTAATACACCCAAAGCTCCCGATCTGCCTGGTAACATCAAACATACAGTTAAAAGTCAGTTCAACTACTGCGATAATATTTAAGCCACCCCCAAGCAAAAGGTCACCCGCTAGGACTCCAAAACCAAAGAAGGCTATACGTTTGTTCGCCTGAATAATTCTGTAACTCTTCGGAAAGGTGCCCTTGATGCATCTAACTCCAAGCACGATCCCTCGAAGGTTTCTGAGAAGGGGCATCAAGTCTGCTCTTGCAAAATCAACGATCTGGAGGAGCAAGTGAAGATGCATGTTCAAGAAATCGAATTTCTAGTGGAATAGCGATAGCGATTATCTAAGTAGAACCACGAGAGAGATTTCAAAATCAAGAGCTTGCAGTAGATGAACCGGCTGATGCAAGCCTAGTTATAAAAAAGTCAGTAATAGTTGAAGCATTTGAACGTAGATAAAAAGAAACTTGAGTCAGAGAAGCAATCCCTGGTCAAGAAGATCGCCTTTCTTTAGAAAATAAACTTTTCCACCTAAACCAAAAACATCCAATCGTACAGAGAGTAGCATTTGTAGAGGGAGTTACAGGCCTGTAGGGAAAAACTAGGCAAACAAAAAAGCTAAACCTAGAGATTGTTGGAGGGGGAGCTCAACCGAACAAAGTAGGAGCTATTCAACCTTAGGAAGACGGTCGATGCCCTTCAAATTAGCAACTCTTTATTTCGTAGCAAACTCTAATAGAGGTCCTACTTCGAGACGAGTAATGAGTAATATGCTAGTCTGAGAACCCGGTATCGGAAATTCTTGGTGGAGTTTAAAGATTTGAGGAGGGAGCACTAGAAGCTTCAGACTGAGCATCGCCAGGTTCTCGCTCAGTTGCCAGTGAAGACTGACGACGACATCAGCCTGGATCTATCAACTCTTTGAGTCTGTTTGTAATATTTTGTGCTTTAACTGCTACCCCCAATATTTACAGCCATACACTTTCACTCAATAGAATTTCTTCGCTTCTGTGGAGGGGACTGGTTGTGACGATGGAGTCCTGAATATCGTCTAGACTGGGTAAGGGTAAAATTACATAGGTTTTGGTTTAGTTTTTGAGGCCAAGCAGAAATGTTTTAACAGCGGACAGCCCTCTAATTTTGGGTTCGTTAAAAACGACGTTGAGATAGTACTCGATTTCTTGGCGACGCTGTTCGATGAGTTGTTTATCCTTGTTGGTTCTCTTCCAGAAGGACCAGAAGTGGGACTCGGGGAACTCTGGCAAGTCTAACTGAGTCATACCCAGCCTACTCCCATTTAAGATAGCTCTTGGTGGAAGGATTTGAGTTCGCTGTAACGGTACTATCTATCGAACTCGAGGTTGCGGGTGTAGTCGATGAGGACCACCTTGTAAAACACCACCTCTGCCTTCTTGATGTAGTAGGGCACCTCCACCTTGTACAGTTTGTCCGTATTCACCAGGAAGTTGAGTTATGCTTCGGGTCCTAATCTCATTTATTTATTATTGGGCATTAATTTTGGGTGCTAGTTAGTTAGACTTACTGGGGATTACAAATCTGGCTAATACTATTACATGAAAACATCTCATAGAGA
This sequence comes from Hydropsyche betteni, assembly GCA_028571205.2. Taxonomy (NCBI): domain Eukaryota; kingdom Metazoa; phylum Arthropoda; class Insecta; order Trichoptera; family Hydropsychidae; genus Hydropsyche; species Hydropsyche betteni. The sequence goes on along the minus strand of JAOXNN020203244.1, from coordinate 10,184 downwards.
TCATATAACGAATGGAGCCAGACTGGATCGCCTGACATCCTCCACTTACTTCTATTTGTCCTTTACTCGCTTCCGGAGGGATTCTATTTCGGCGAAGAGCACTACGAACAGTGCCAAATGCTACTGTATGCGTTTGTGAAGGGCAGTCTAATCAGTGAAGCGTATGCGCAGTTAAGCGATGTCGGTGTTGAGCTGCTAAATTACAGTTTGTAGCCTTCTGATTTACTGGGCTAAGTGCCGATTCTGGGTTAATATTGGACTACCTTTTCTTAGAGAGCTTAGACGTTGGCTCGGTTGTTGAGTTAGAGTTGCAGCCTGTATATTTACTCCTTCTGGGAGTTGATGATTTGGTTTAGCCTTTCGAACTCAGTATTTAGCCTTGGAAACCTACATCACTCTAAAACTTACTTCTATTAGTATTCACGAATTCGCTGTCGAAGCATTTCGCACTCTCTCACGAGTTGGCTGTTGCTGTTCTGGATCCTTTCGAATTCGTTGCCTATGCTGTTGAACTTATTGATCGTCTGGTTGTATTTTTATTGCCATTATTGGGATTATTGCACTTTGATCCTCAGAGCTGCGTTAAGCCTTTCAATTTATTAGATAAGCATTCTTATTTTGTTTTACAGCCCCTGGTTCTGCATCGAGTTCATCTTCAGATGCTCATTTTCTTGTTTCAGCCTATTTACGTTTGCCTAAGCCTATTGGTAGGCTAGTTCTAACTGTCGGTATCTAGTTTGCCACTCGGTTTAGGACATTTTCGCCTGGTTCATGACCTCACTGAAGCGTCTCTGCAGATTTTCCATCTACTCGTTCATCATCACCCGCTGCCTCTAGTACTCGGCTAACCTGCGATTAGCGTTATCTGCTTCAGCTACTTTCCTCCTAAGCTCCTCTATTTATCTGCGGTAGTTGTTCTCCTTCTACTCGTAGGCTCTTATCCTGTTCCTGAGTTAGTTCTCCAAGTTTACAGAAATTTACTGAAGAGACCGTTTAAGACTTTAGTTTTATGTTGCCGCCTGTTGGTATCTCCGTTGGATTTCGTTGAGCTCCATAAGTATCTGCTGGGCTCTTGCCTATAGCTATTGTTTTTATGCTAGTTGAGTGTGCAGTACCTGGTTCAACCTGGTAATCTCGGAGGACAGAGTTGCTATTTTGTTTTAGTTCCCCCTGTACTCATTCTCAATCTCAAGTATCCTCCGTTTAAGGGTATCATTGTCCTGGTTGGCCTGTTGAATCTTCATGTTACTCTACCGGAGTATAGCCTCAATCTCATCCTTCCGAGTTCGTTGCAATTGCTGGTTCTACTGCTGAAGTTGAAGGATGGCTGCCTCATATTCCGAAATGCGTCGAAGGTTGAGCTATAATTATTGTATATGCCTTTTCAACTAGTTATTCTAGTTGGTTGATGCTGATAGCTTTTGTTAGTAGACTGTCACTCTTGACTGGAACTGACTCTCGTATCTTTGAGTCATCTCGTTGATGCTGTTCCGGAGGGTCCTGTTCTCCTCTACCAACTGGGGGAGTTTTGTCCTGTACTCAGTTAGCTACCGAGATATCTGACCCTATTCATCCAGCTTCTGCCGGAGGACGTTATTAAGCCTTTGAATTTACATGCTCATCTCTGCTACTCTGTTCTACAAGTTGGCTGCGTCACGCATGACTGCCTAAAGCTCTGCCACTCTTCTGCGGAGTTGGTCGTTTTACTGGGAGAGCAGGGGCACTTTCTGTTTGAGTTCGTTGTATTCCTGAGAAATCCTTCGAGTGTTCTCTTGCAAATGATTGTATTAATCTGCGTAGCTATTCTTCTCAGTTATTGCCCGTTGCAGTTTGTCTTGTAGATCTCTGATGTTACGGTTGAGGGACTCTAAATCAACCAACTTCTGGTTGAGCATAGACACCTCCCGGTTACGCTGTTAAAATTGTGATGTTAGCCTTTACTTTTATTGGGTCAGCAGTCCGTACCTGCTTTCTAGTTCGGTATATCTTCGGTAGACCTCGGCATACTCTGCCATCTTCCTCTTGAGGTCTTCATTCTAGCTCTTCATATTGTTGATGGCGATGGTTGCACCCTGTAAGTCCCCTTGGTGCCTAATATTAGCCTGGTTCGCATTTTATTTTAGCCTTTGTATATCGCTTATAAGCGTTTAGTTCTCTCGTGCCGCCAGCATTAGCCGGTTCTGCATGTCTCCACTTGCTTTATTTTAGGCTTGTAGCCTTTCGTAGTTCTGGGTTATTTGAGTGATTCGAAGTTCATATTCGGATATTCTGCGAGAAGTCAGTCCTTCGATTTAGTTGAGTTTTGATCTGAGCTGCTCGTTCTCCATGCTGTACCTTCTGAGCTGCTCCGATGCGTTTCTTAATCCTTCCTTAGCCACCCTCAGCTCCTCTACTAGAGAGTTGTTTTCGTTGAGGAGAGTATTGAGCCTTTGCTGCATCACCGAAACATTGCTTTTAAGCCCTTCTATTTCATTCAGCCTCTGGTTGACCATGGTGAGTTCTCTACTCCTCTGGTCTGATGTCTGTACTAGCCTTTAGTTTTATTGGGTGAGAGCGATTATTCTGTTCTGTAGTTAGTTTAGTTTTCTGCTAGAACCCTAAAGTTAGTTAACTCTGCGTTGAAGATCCTCCTTATCGTGAGTGAGCGTGCGAACTGTAATTGTTAGTCTGTCTATCTCTTGATTGAGCGCAGGGTTTCTAATTTGGGCTTACAGTGTCCTGACTGTCGCCTCCAACTCATTGTTTCTTCTTTCGAGTTCAGTTATTCGTCTTCTATATTGTTCATTCTGCTGAGTTAGTGAATTAACCTTCTCCTGTATGATGGTAGTCTGACTACTTATCTGGATATCGATCTGCTGTTTGGTTTCTGACAGTAATCTATTGAGCCTAGCATTTTAGTCGATTGCTTGTTGGCATTTCAGTCGGTACTCGTTCAGTTACACATTAGTTCTGTGCAGTTGTCCATTTAATCTTTAAATCTCTCCATTTAGGTTTCGACTACTATCAGTTAGCCTTTCGCTTAGTTTTCGGTTGAGTCTATCGATTTAGTCATTGAGTCTGGCTATTTTATTCTGAGCTTCTGCTAGAGACTGGGTGGTGCTCCCCCCTTGATTGAGTCGCTATTGTAATTCGTGAGCTACTCTGTTGAGCTCTTCTTTTTCATACACAAGAGTGTTGTATTACTGGCTACGTTGACGTAACTACTCTTGTAATTGTCTGATCTGAATGGTAATATGCTCTGGAATTTAGTCTCTGCGGGTGGATCTCGCCAATAGCTCGGCATTCTTCCTCTTGAGTTACTGGATTTAAATATTTAGGGTGGATATGATTTGGCGTTAAGTGTTGCTTCCGCTGTCGGGGGAACTTGGCTGGGGGTATCTTTTTATTCGCTCGATTTATTCGTTTAGATGTTAAATCGTGGCTTCGAGCTCGATAATTCTTCGTTGGCTTTGTAAGTCGGGTTGAATTTGGATATTCTGTTAGGCGAGTCTGAGCATATCTTGGAGCCTTCTGTTATCCTGAGCGAGGTATTAACTGCGGGTTTGAAGTTATGCGATCAGTCTACCGTCTGAACTTGGTGCCACGTTGGATCCCTGCAGCTTGAGCCTTCGAATCTACTCGACATAGTCCTCTATTCTTCTCTTCAATTAAGATATTTAGCCATTGAGTCGAGTAATAGTTCCTTGTTGGTCTCGTATGCTTCTTTAAAGCCTTTCGGTATCTGTAGTATTAGTAATTATTTTGCTGTTCTATATGGTTGTTATTTTGGACAGCAAAATTGTTTTTTAGCTTGTCATCCTATCTAATTCCTGAGTGAGAGTGTTGATTTGAGTTTTATACTGTCTCTCCAAAGCTATTATATCGCCTGCTCCTGCATTCTTTGAGTTCTGATAGTCGTACTCTAGTCGACTAAATCTGGTGTTTAGTTCTAACTTCTAGTTTACTGTGGTTGCTAGTACTGAGTTCAGCCTCTCAATCTATTCGCTCATCTTCACCATGTTTCTCTCTATGCTTGGGTCAAGTCCGGGTTTACTCTGGAGTTCTCGTTTGAGCCTATCTATCTACTGCTACAGTTGGCCACTCTTTCTCAGAGCCTAACGAAGTGCCGTCTATTTTCTGTTCATTTACTGGTCGTTTACCTGGTACCTGTTCCTCAGTTAGTTGATCTAACTCTCTTTGTTGCTCACTTGTTTGCCTAATCGTTAGATTTCTAGGCTGGCCATTGCAAGTTTATTCTCGTAGTCCATAATCTTAGCTCTAAGCCTCGAAAGTTCCTCAGAATAGGAACTACTTTAGGCGAGCCTCGACTCTGCCATACTTAACTTGGCTCTCAGATCTTCAGTTTACCTATTTTTCGTATCTAGAAGTTCCCTCAGCCTTCTGATTTATGAATCCAGTTGGGACTTTTCGTTTCTGAACATATCCTGGATTCTTCTAATCTCCAAATCGATCTGCGATCTGTTCTTGATTTCCATTTGCCTCTTTAACTACTCGATCTCGGTTATTCTTGCCCTATCCGAAGCCTCAAACCTTGTTCTCTAAGTGTTGATTGTGCTCTTGAGTGAGCTAATCTATATCTTTAGTGCGTGATTTTATTGCATAGTGGATTCAATTTGGGTGAGGGCTGTCTCATACTTCCTTTGTAGACTCTCATTCCTGACAGCTCCGCCCTTGAGTTCCTAAAGTTCGCTGTTAAGCCTTCTAATGAACTCCTTTAGCCTCATGTTTTCGTTGCGAATAGTGTCAGTTTCACCCAGCTTCTCAGCCAGTTCTTTAATTTGAATTTAGTAGGAATGACGATCCAATTCCCTCCGCTCAATCTCCTTATACCTAAATCAGGGACATAGGGTACTTAAGTTTGTACTCATCAAGGTTTTCTATGAGTCTTTAGATTTCGGCGGCCTGAAACAGACACACCATTTAGAGTTGATCTCCCATGAATAATTTTCTGTCGCCGGGTAGCTTAGCGATCATGGACTTCTTGATGTCATAGGGATCTCCAGGCTACAAGATATTCCAGAGGAGATCTCGCTTCTGTGCGTGGCTAATATTTCGCAATCCTCCGTAAGAGGTATTGACAGGATCAAAGCTCATACTGAATAAAATTTATTTTCTAAACAGATCCAAACATCCCCACAGTTTGATAACCACCTAACATTAATCCACTTGAGAATGATAATTCAAGTTAAGCTGCAAAATCAGACGCATTTACAGTGTTGATCTAACGGTTTCTAAAGCTAGACCTGGGGCCTTTTTTCTTAAGTGGACTCAAACTAGAAAAATCTCTGCAGCAATCTGTCCGCTCTATCTTGGAAGGAGTACTACTCAAACATGGCGCCACGCTTGATGGAAAATGATTGAGCTTACTGGTTGGGTACCTCTCTTTTAAGGGGGTTGATAGTCACCAAGTCTAGTTTGTTTCCGATTATTGCTATTTTAAGACTTGGGTTGTATATCTTAGCCTCTTAATTAACAACTGGATACTCTAAACGATGTCTTTACAAACCTAAAATGTGTGTTTGTTGCTTATATCGTAAAAAATGAGGGCGTAAGCGAATTTGTCGATCATGGACATGGGAAACAGCCTGTACTTTTACCTGCCTGGTGTGTCCCATATTTGAAGAAGCTTCTGAGGTTTACTATTAAGGGCAGTCAGGCACTAAAAGTTAACTGTGGGGATGCTGGCTTTGGTTCTAGCGTTAGACATGTAGTTTTTAAGGAAGGATGATTTACCAGTGGAGGTATCCCCCAGCAGAATAATCTTTTAAATACGGGGCTACATTATTATCTAAATTTATGAAAACATGACAGAAATCTTCATGGCTTATGGGCGAAATCTGCTTTTAGGTTAGCTTCCGTTTTGCCTGTCATGTAGCTGCAGAAGAATGTTCGCTATTTAAACTCTGTGCTGAGTTTTGGGTATACACGAAGGTTGCTGACTTCATGGGGGTAGTTGGAAATAATGTTGTAGGGTTTGGACTGCCTTACAAATATTCCCTCGTCATTTGGTACGTATTTGGGCAGATTAGTAGTACTTCGGCTTCTTTGTGCGGGGATTGGAGATTGTTATGTTCTATTATACTACACTTTGTTGAGAATGATGGGTAATTTAGCAGCCGATTTAACTAGTGACTCAATTGGCTTTTCAGGTTGCAATAGCGCTTTTTCAGGGTTGGGGTGGCTTATTCTCTTGTTCATGAAGTCTCTGGCTGCCAAATCGATCTGGTCCAGATAGTTCGGTTGAGACTGTCTCTTGAGGCTTTTGACTGAATAGGTGGGTTGTTCGTATGGATGCACCATGACCATGTTCATGAGTTGCGATTTGCTAAGTAGGGGGCAAAGGGTACAATGAGGGATTCTACAACCTGGAATACCTGAGATCTCGATGAAGCATGGGCGACTGAGAGGAAATCCCTGCAGTTCTGTTGTTTTACATAATTTTATTTTAATTGGGTAGCAATTGGAATTTTGAACATTAACCTTGTTAATTCATTAGTTTGATATCATGATAAAGCACATTCGACTACAGCAAGCAAGCCTCGATCCGACAGTTGAGGAAAAATAGGAGCCATAAACAAGTTTTCTAAAGAATAGCTAAGGATACTGTAAATCAGTTGATGCTCCTGACCATGATCTTGTAAAAATCCTCAAAATATATTCTGCTACCCGCCATAGTGTCTCCTTTCTTGATGATCTTCTTAATTGTTTCCTCACTTAGCTCGCTTTTGAGTTGTCTGCTGACCTCTCTAATGTAAATAGAATCGATGAAACCCTTGCCATTCCGATCGTACTTTTTAAAAATCGTTGATATTTATTTTCTGGTTTAGTTTTTACTTGGCTTGCAGCCCATCGCCTGCATGAAATCCTTAAAGCTTAGTCCACCAGTTTATTCGATATCGAACTAGGCTACTATTTAGTAGATGGTCTTCTTGTCAGGGTGAAACCCACTATCCTGTAGAAATAACTTCAGATCGTTAGGAAGGATTACTCCCATTTCGGTCGAATCGTAAGTATCGAATACTTCTTTCAAGTCCATCACATCGTCGTAGTTAAGCTAGTTCGTGATGTAAGTCTTGGGGTCAAACGCCTCAGTTGTATTTATGCTTTTTCTAATAAATCGTTTTCGATTGGGCTTCGGTTGTTAGTTCGGAATGTATCGCTAACTGCGCTATGGAGAGATGAATGACTGGGTAGCCCTGTAGTTCCTGGAGGTTTATTTGGACCAGTGGAATGACTGTGCCTTTTACTTTGATCTACTCATAAATTATTATATGTTAGCAAACTCAGCAATTCACTGCGAAAATCATATGTTGTCTTTATCTGCTTTGCTATGTTTCTCCTCGTCTTTCTTAGACTTCCTTAAATGATCGCTTACCTTATGGCTCTGGGTAGTCAAGAGATACGTTTTTATTAATCCTTGTCCCTACTCCTAGCAGGGCTTCTTCTTCGGTCTCTTGACTTTGGTCTTTTCCAGCTCCTCCACATTCTTTAGAGATTCTTTCATGAATTAATAGGGGGACTCCTCTAAAGATTTCTTACTACGTAAAAATACTCTTACAGTGCTGGTAGTGTCAACTTCCCAAGGTCATACTCAGGTATGACTGTATTGTTAAGTCTGTCGACAATATCGTCTAGAAACATTTAAAGACTTTTGACTACAATAGGCGGGATAGTGTTGCAGAGCTTTCCGATGTCCTGATTCTCCTGGATGATTTTCTTTATTTTGGCCTACATTATTTGGAAGGGGTACTGCGGGGAATTTGGAGTTGTGTTTCTTACCCATTACTCTCTGTTATTAATTGTTTGTGTTATTCATCAACCAATTTAAATACTCGCTAAACTAACCGAATCAGTTAAGGACCCCAAATCGTGCTAAAGGTATTAAAGATGGGGGTTTCAAAATGGAACAGGATATAAATAGTTTTTGAGACTATTAATGATCATTACTTATCATTACTTCAATTACAGAAATGTAGAAAGTGTATTTACTTGACGGAAACAATCTTACCCCCTAGCTGGTTGTCCGACTAGCAACAGACACCAATTCTCAGATAGGAATTACTGAGGAATGCTGGAAGAGAGTGGGGGCTTGCCGGAAGATTATTGATAATATGATCAAGGATACTGGGAAGGTTGTTTATGGAGTTAACACTGGGTTTGGCAATTTTGCCAATAGAGTCATCGAAAAGGCTGATCTTCGGCAGCTTCAGTTAAATCTTATTCGCTCTCATTCGGTAGGTGTCGGGGCTCCGCTTGAAAAACATCAAGTCAAAATGTTGCAAATCCTTAGAATTAACACTCTAGCAAGAGCTCGGTCAGGAATCAGTCCTTAAAATCTCCAAAAATATATACTCGGGTTCAACAGAGATTTTATTCCCAGAATACCTTGTCAAGGATCTGTGGGGGCTTCAGGGGACCTAGCTCCTCTATCACATTTGGCCTTAGGTTTATTGGGGTAGGGTGAGGCCTGGAGCGAGTCTAAGGGTAGCTACGTTGACGCAGGGGTTATTCTTAAAGAAAAGGGTTTGGAACCGATAGTGTTAGAATAAAAGTAGGGACTGGCTTTAATTAATGGGACCCAACTGATGTCTTGTTTTGCCTGTCAATCTTACGTTGAAGCTATGACACTTCTGAGAACTGCTTAAGTCTTGATGGCATCAAGTTTCTAGATATTTGGACTACCTCGAAATATTTTTCATCCTGCAGCTGTTGAAATACACAAGAGCCCCACTATGAAAACAATATTGAAAAGACTATCATTAATACTTCCGGAAAGCAGCTAGTTGCATCGAGTACGTAGCTAACAATTTAAAGGGGAAAAAATCGGCAGTAGTCTACTAAACTCTATCAACGCCTACTGTGCGGTAACATAGAATATGTTGTATGTGTAAAAAGTCATCACTGCTTAGATAAATAGCACAACTGACAATCCCCTTGTTTTTTCAAAGTAATAGGGGTTTGAAGAGGATTGTTTGATATCAGCTGGGAATTTTCATGGGTAGTTCATTGCCAAGGCTTCCGATATGCTGTCAGTTGTAATACACACTCTAGGCAAATATAGTTAGAGGAGGATAGAGAGGTATGTTAATGGGTTTATCTCTAAACTTCCCGAGTTTTTGTGTCAGAAAGGTCAAGAAGGCTTAAACAGTGGTATGATGCTAACTCAATGTAATTATGCCTTAATTTAGTCACTGCTGCGGCACTCATGTCTGAGAACAAAGCTCTAGTTAAGCCAGCCTCAGTAGACTCCATACCTACTTCGGCTAACCAGTAGGACCATGTCTCTATGGGTGGGTATGCCAGCAGAAAGAGTGTTGAGCTTGTTCGTAACGTCAGACATATTCTATCGGTGGAGCTGATGCTTTCATTTCAGTCTATCGATCTGCTGAAGCTAAAGCCTTGCTAGAAACTTCATGAGATTCATCAGAATTATCGAAAGAGTATTCCATTTGTGGAGAAAGACACCTATTTAGGAAAGCTTATTCAGCAGTCCGAGCAGCTAATTAGAAACAACTAAGTGCAAATAAAGCTTTGATTATTTATAATTTGCAATTGTTGAAAGATGAGGCCAGCTAAAAAGATCAAAGTCGACAAATCCAACACCAAACCCAAGGTGTAAACGCAGGAGGGGCAAGAGGAGACTTCAAGCAAGACGCTTATGGTGTCATTCAAGAACTCCCAGAACATCCCCATCGGAACATTCGAGCTCCCCTATTCAACCACCCCCAAGCAACTCGAGTAAATCATCAACCGTCTACTTAAAGAGTTCGAGGGTGAAGACTATGATACACAAGAGTACTCCTTCTTCCACAAGGAGAAGTAAATCAAGACGAAGCTGGAATTCTTCCTGCTACACTGCAACTATGAAAAGGTGGAAAACAACTTTGAGATCGTCTATCATCCAGTGGCTACGTACAAGGTTAAGCCAATCACTAGGTCGTCTGCCAGTATGATGGGACACACCGACTCAGTTATTTGCAGTCAGTTTTCGCCAGACTCCAGCACACTGGCTACTGGCTCAGGAGACACCACTGTGAGACTGTGGGATATCAATACACATACGCCTTTCAAAGAATTAGAGGGAACCAACTGGGTTATGGTTCTAAATTGGTCGCCAGATGCATCTAAGCTAGCCTTTGGGGAGAAAACAGGCACTATTCAAGTCTATAGAGTTTAGGATGAGT
>JAOXNN020203218.1:0-22054 GCA_028571205.2 Hydropsyche betteni | reverse complement strand
ATATGAATATGTACTGTATTTTTTTAAATAAACAAATATACATTTACATATTTATTGAAAAAAACTTTAATAATATATATTCATTCATCATCGTTACCATTTAAAATTCTATATGTTTTACTCTTTTTCGAGATCGGTTGTAAGTTTTCATTATCGGAGGACTTTGGATTTCTTGTAGTTTTAGTCTTCAAAAATTCGGTAATAAGCGATAGTCTGCTTTTAGCATATAAATCTTTACGTATTTCCTTATGAGGTTCCAAAATCTGTTGCAATTCCTTCTTGAATTTCAAACTTCTTTCTATTATAGGATCCTTTTTAATAAAAAAATTCTAATTTAATGTCATGACACATTCCATGGACGTAAAAATCATACATATTAATTTTTTTCCTGAAATCGTGTTATATAAAGCTTGTTGTATAAAAGATATGCCTCAATTTATACATCCGTGTTATATAAAACCGTGTTATACGAGGCCCAAGTGTATTTTAAAGAAAATACATAATAATCGATACATTAAAATTCGTGAAAATGTTTATTCTTTAAAATAATAGACGCATATCCTTTTAATATTGGTTAATTGATATTTTTGCACATAACGTTAGCACACACATCGTCGCTAGTACACAATTGCAAAATATTTCAAAATTATGTGGTTAAAATAAATTATAAAACATTCATTGTATCATTATAACTTCATTATAGAATATGTCTAAAAGTATTAGAAGACATGCATGTTCTATTTAAAATGTAGAAAATGTTATAGAAATCACACCTAATTCAAAACTTCCGACGTTATTCAACACAACGTCTCTGTATATTAGGGTTGCCAATGTCCTATATTTTATAGGGTATGACCTATATTTTTGGTCTATGCCCTATACACTATATAACAAATATATAGGACGCAAAAACACTGTATTTTCGGCACCGAAACCTAAAAAACATATTTTTCATTTTACCACATACATTTTCCGGTGAAAAAGACAACTGCAGCGGTTGAAAGTATTTAAGTTTTGCTTAAAAAAAAAGTAAATAGGAAAATTCAAACTTTACCTCCCTTCCTTATGAAATTTTTTTCTGAATGTTTATTATTTGCTTTTTTCATAAAATACCATACTTTTTTGGATGTGTCCTAAATTTTTTTGAAAGTGTTCTATTTTTTTTCTGGAAATGTTATATTTTTTATGGCTTATTGTTAGTTTGAAAAGGACTACTGGACTGAAAGTAAAACGGGAAATTTTAATATTTACCTCCCCCCCCTCCATGAATTTGACCTCTGAATAGTGCACTTTTCATAAAACACTATATTTTTTTGGAAGCCTCCTATATTCTATTATGGCTTAGTTTCAATCTCTCCCTCCCCCCCCCCATGAATTTGATATCTGAATATTTAACTTTTGCACTTTTCTTAAAACACTATATATTTTGGATGTGTCCTATATTTTTTATGTCTTAATTTGAAAAGTACTATATTTCGCCGAAAAAATGTTGGCAACCCGACTCTATATCGATTTTTTCGCAGATTTTGTACTATCGTCGGTGTGTGTTAGGGTCATTTGGGTAAATTTCTGGAAACCATAAGTTCGAAAACAATTAGAGAACTACTCGACGATTAATGCTTAATAATTTATTGTGTGTGAACGCCATTGTGTGTCAATGTTCTTGTTTACTAACGTCAGTGTGTGCCAGTGTCGTTATTTGCTAGCGTCGATATATACCAGAGGCAATATGTGCTAGCGTCGTTGTGTGTTAGCTCCGTGTGTGCTTACGTCGTTCGGGTTCGGACGGTGGGCTTCCACGAACAAACATATTGCGAAATACGAAGGTGGCCCCCCTGTTTTCAACGGTCAGCGCTAGCAGTTGGTAGACCCGCAACCTTCCATGCCCTTTGAGCGGGAAAGGTCCTTTCTTGTAGACCGCCATAAAGTAAAGTTGTCTCACCTCGTTTGCGATTTTTTTTCGCCAATTTTGCGCAAATCGGACCTTCCCGAATATGGAAATCGCCATTAAGTCCACGCTGCTGTATTTGACAACACACAAAAAAAGGCCGGCGAGTTCCAAAATCCGAGAACTTTCGTCGACAGGTCGAGGTGAGTCATCGTTCATCAGTCGACTATCTTGCTAATTTCTTTTACGCGCCCTTTTCGTAGTTTTCTTTTGTATAGTCGTCTTTTTTACGTTTGATGAATGTTTCGGAAATGCCGTTTTCGCATCGAAATGCGTTTTTTTTACGATGGCAAACTTGTATTTTTGAGGTTACGAAACACCTCATAACTTCATTCTAACCGTCCATCGAAGTTTCTGTATTTTTGCACTATTTTGTAAGTTTGTCAATTAGTTTTGGTGATTCCGATCCCAAATTTTTCGAATTATCGATAAACCTGCACTTTAGGTGTACACCTATCAATAAATATAAATGCAGCGTAGGTGCTTAAATTATGTTTCTTAATGTACTTCACGGTTAATTTATTAATTTTATAATTTTCGTGTTTTTATGTTTGGGTTTTTACTAATCATTTTTGCTTATTGTCAGATTGTGTAAATTCGCACGTGCTAATAGCTCGGACAGCAAATGGTGCTATTATACAACGTGTAAACTGAAATTCGATAAGATATGATTAAAAAAATTGACCTAATTAAACTATAAACTACGCACGAAATTAAAAAAAATAATTTACGCTTATAATGCATGAATTACGTGAAAGAATCTCAGTTTAGCACTTTTCTTGTCCTCGTGTACTGTTTTTGACAGGATATTCGTTTTAAGGCCGATTCTTATTTATACGTTCCATCAAAACATACTCAGTTACTTTATTCTGTACATTTATCATAATTCTTGTTTGTACAAATTTGTAAATTTGCAGTTGATATTCATGACTTTAAAAGTCACTAATTTTTAATGACTTATTCTTATACCTTAAATATCTTTTCCGTTCAATTTAACTATACCTATACAAATAGTACCGGCAATGTTTCTTTTTAATTGTTTGTTAGTATAAAATATCTGAGCGCAGCTGATTTATATTGTATTCTTAGTTTATGTTAAAGTTTTTGTTTTTACGCTACTAAGTTCGTATCAAATATCCATCGTTTCTGCAAAATGTAGTTGATTTGTAACATTTGCACTCTTATTTTTAAATGCTTTCACATTTTTTTTTATTTGTTTTTAAAATTTAATATTACGTATATGAATTCATTTGTGTATATTTTTGTAGATATTATGAAAAGCGACTTGTGTTGAAATTTTCAAGAATTGAAAATTTGTTTTCACAATATTGTGTTAAAGTAAAATAGATGATTTGAAGCAGTGAGAGGTAAAAACTTTTTCTTTCATCATTAAATTTATTATGAATGTTTTTTCATAAATTTGTTGTTTTTTTTCAGTCATTATGAATCTTTTATGACAACTGTGTTTCTTCATAACTGGTGTGATTTTAGCATTTATTTGTAACGAATGATTGTAACTATATACAATGAAGAATAGCAATGGTGAAGAATAATTAAAACAATTTTTTTTTTCTATCTCATTTTTTCTTACTTTCGTTATATTTTTTCAGTGTGTTGTTCGTCGTTCTTCATAAAACCTGGTTGACAAATACATATGTCTCAATTCAACATGTAAAGAAGAACAAAGTACCTAGTGGGTTTTATGGTATTTTCCTTTGCAGACAAAGGATAATTTCAGGCAATAAAAGCAAGATGTTGTTGATGTTGCCCTTTTAAATATTCATTTGCTATAAATAACTATAATATCAAATCCCAAAAATAAACCACACTAAAGAAATAACTACTGATAGAATTGGTTTATTTTAAATCGATTTGAATGTGCAAAATTGTAGCTGACTTGTTTCCTGTATTGTTAAATGTCTGAACCAATAATTTATTTTTTATGAGGATTTCAAATATTGAAAAGGAAATCTTGAGTATTATTAATTTATTAATATTGAGGGAAAAAAATGTAGCAATTTAATTACAATTACTAAGAATATTTCTTTTAACGATTCATACCTCAATTATTACACATTATATGGTGATTTCCAAAGTGTCATAAGAACCAAACTTTGTTGTCAATCAAACATTTTCAGTTTTATCAATGTTGTGCAAATGTTTTAATATAAAAGTATTATCTGTCTTTATTGTAATACTACTAATTACATTATATTACAAAACATTACCTATTTTTTAGTTAAGGGCAATTCAAAACTGCACTCTTATATATATTTCACAGTTGCAGAACATTCAAACTTTTTATGTATTTGTAATTTCAAATTCCATATGTTGTTTCTGAGAATTATTTTTGAATATCTCCATAATGTAAATATTTAATGTATAATTTAATGTGATTGTCGATAAACATTTAAATTTGTCCATCTCTTATTATGGATTTTTCATCGAGCAAAGGAAAATCATATTTTTGTATTCACCAAACTTCTATTTGTTCATATCTGCTTGGTTAGAGTTGTCTTAAGAGATGAATCACCATCACCCACATTTCTCATTTATTACGTATGTATTTATTCTACTTATTTTTTTATTTCATTTTTTACTTTTAACACCTTGACACGTATACAGCACATATTTTCCTGCAACCTCAGTGCTCATGTTTTCTACATATTTCAGCACGTGTTAATGGGGCCCTAACTCTGACACCACCATTCAAAAAATAATGAATCAATGCGTGTCCGTCGCTTTTCTGACTTTTGATATCAAATTCGTCTTCGTCGAATATGAAGCCCGTTTCAGCCTCGCTGATCGTATTCTTTTTACTCGTTCTCGAATTACAGACGAATAAGAAAGTCATATGTAGGGTTTTCAGACGTAACCATTGACCTTAAATAATTTTTCACAAATTATATAATTAAAGTCTCCCGAATGCTGGACGGCGCCAATGCAAATAGTGTTTCTAATTTTAAAAGCAAAGGGCCTTTGGTTAAACACATTGACAAATGCAATGAAAGAATATTTAACATACGCGATGTGTGGAAAATACTTCTGTGCACTTTCTAAATAATCTACATATTGATAATCAACAATCCTTGATTTTTTATATTGTTACGTGGGGATAAGCGGGTCCTGAGATAGGGTTGAAATGCAATCGCTTAATTCCATCAAGCTAGTTTATTCACAGAGATGTGGTTCGGACGACGTCCCGGACTCGAATGCTGGTCACAGTGTGACGTTGCATATTTATGTACATTTGCCGTCCCGGATCGCTATGCGGACAGGCCACGCTATGACCATGCGGTAACGTCATCCGAACTGTAGAGATGCATAGTTTTGCAAAAATATGATTGGTTTCAGAACATCGTTATTCGTGTGGAATAAGTAAATATTCCACCAATGTATATATTTTTTTTTACTTGTTTAAAGCCCTGCTTATTACGAACTAGGTTACAACACAAATCCACCAACTCTTAAAAATCGCACAAATTCAACAGTCAGCACATCATCACCTAACACTTCAAGCATATCATCCAAACTCCAAACAGACCCATGCAATTCACACGCTTCTCTCATAACACCTGAGCCAATCCAAAGCCGACCTCACAACACATCCTAAATCTGGTGACATCTATGACCGAAGGGAAAAACAGCTTGGTGGTGCCACCCCGAGGAGCAGCAAAGTAGGATAAATCTCAACATCGTAAATTAAGTGACCTAAAGAAGGCTATAAGGGAGACTCGCAAAGTAGACCAAGAAAACGATAGAAGACAACTCCAATAACAGTTGACTGTACTCAGGCAGGAAACCCAGTAGTTACAGTAGTAGGTACTTCAGTTAAAACAAGAACTGTAGTTCAAGCGACTCTTAATAAGGAATTACGAAAGCGCTTCAAGTCTGCCGAGTGCACGAGAGCAGATTCTAAACCGATAGATATCGTAGTTAAGATTACAACTATCAACTCTGCAGGGTAGTCAGAGTGCAGAAGAATAGAACAAGAAGCTGAGAGACTGTAACTTAAAAACGAAAGTAATGAATGAGAAGCTGAGTATAAAGCTGAGATGCCTGGAGACTAAGCACTTTAGAGAGTTTAAAGAGGTGATTGCACGCAAAAATGGGCAGATAGCAGAGAGTAAGTAGAGGTATAGGAAGATACTTGAGGAGTACTCAAAGTTTCGGCAGAATTTTATCGATCTTAAGCTCTAAAATGCAAAGCTCAGAACTCAATCCCACATGTTATTGGCCAATTAAAGAATGGCCTCCGACGATAGTTTGTAACTCAGCCTTTAATGATCTCCGTTACTATTATTGTAAACATTCTTCCTACTCCATTTGAATTTGTTGTAATATTTTTTTGTTTGACTATGTTATGCTTACAAGATACCTAGCCAATTAACCAATATTTATCTATCTGGCTACCCAACCACACGCGCCTGCGTGAGGAGGGTAGTCCCATGACGGTTAGCCCGTTGATACATACATACATATTTATCTGGGTTATCAAGAACTTTAAGTCAATATTAATAAAAGTCCTTAATTGCATTTACTGAATAAAG
This sequence comes from Hydropsyche betteni, assembly GCA_028571205.2. Taxonomy (NCBI): domain Eukaryota; kingdom Metazoa; phylum Arthropoda; class Insecta; order Trichoptera; family Hydropsychidae; genus Hydropsyche; species Hydropsyche betteni. The sequence continues at coordinate 15,556 of JAOXNN020203218.1, read as the reverse complement.
GCTATCGTATAAAGTTCATTCTTTTGAGAATTTCGAGAAAATTAAGACTCCTCGTTTTATAACTTAAAATAACAAGTAAATGATTTATGCTGTTAAATCTCTTATTCACTGATAACTGCATAGGGCTTGTGTCTAGCCATGAATAGTCTGATGATGTTTTAGGAGGATTATGCTATGAATGATTATCAGTTGGGTTTAAATCTGTTTGAGAGACGTTTGAATATATCGTAAAGCTCTGCCTTACTTATCTTCCCATCACGATTCCTATCGGCTTGAGCAGCAAATTTTTTTATTTCCTCATCTGTCACCTCCTGAGTTTTTCCTAGTTTTCTATATGCGTCCGCTAAAAGATTGGAGATCTCAGTGTACTCTAGAGTTCCATTATGATCTACATCGTATTTATTGAAAACCGAATCTATCGCGTCTTTTAGGTGGGAGTCCGACATTTGTAAATATTATAATAATCTGTGAAGAAGTTAGGAATGAGGAGTGTTCGAATGTTAGTTTTAAGTCAGATTTAGTTTTAATTGAGATCCTCTGGTAAGTCAGTGATAGTTGGAAATCGATTATATTAACTGACTAAATGGATTATTTCTCTATGGATAAACTCAGCAACATGTTTGTACGACCTAATAGACAGATCTATAAGCGCAGTGATCTTGGTAAACAACCACTTATGCAGGCCCTAAGTAATTTGTTGTGGGAAGTAAAAAATTCCCATGTTTTCGAGACGATATCACACTCTCAGTTGGACCATAAACGCTCGAGTGCTCTCTCTTCAGTCACTTCCCTAAAACACAACAGTCTCTCATAACCCGTTGCATCGTTTACTTACATTGCAATACTGGTTGTAGAGTCTAAGGTATTCTAGATAAATATGGTAGGGTTGCCATATGTCAAACCACTTCTAATCTAGGGGTACTCTGTTATGCTGTTTGACTTTCTAGGATCTGGGGTGTCGTCAGGCCATTATATTAGTCTAGGTAACTGATACATAACATTCAGGTTATAACTAAACATTCGATGTCCATACTGTGGTTGACTATTTGAAGCGGATTAACCCTCAAATGCAGATAGGATTGTGGGGAAGATCTATGGGGTCAATTGCAGCCATCCGCTACTGTTCTCAAAGTCCTAATATTCAAGCTATCGTTCTGGATAGTCCTTTTGGATCACTTAAAGAACTAGCGTTACATGTGGGAAATCAAAAGACATGGCTTCCCCACTTTGTAATCAATATCTTTTTGTACTTTCTAGATCCTCGTATTCGGTAAAAAACAGGGGTGGGGATCGAAGACCTCGACAGCCATTCAGTGATAAATAGAATGAAGGTTTGTGCTCTTTTTGTGACTTCAGATAACGACAAAGTTGTGAAGTCGTTTCAAGTGTAGAATCTGTATGACTCGTACAACGGACCTAAATAGATTATGTACATTCCCCAAGATCATCATTAATTGAGGCCTCCCAACGTCATAAAAGACATAATAGAGTTTCTCAACAGTAGGTTTAGCCGAAGTAATATAAACTAGGCAGTGTTGAGAGGGTCTTTAACTGAGAGAAGATGCGAGATGGTTGAGGCGTAGAACCAAACTGCTATGACTCCAAAGTGCAGCGTGAAGAGAATCCTAAATAAATCTGGAGAGAACTTGAAGAATGGTTTTAGGAAAATATGATGCCCGGTTTCATTTCAATAGTAATAAAATTTGCATAGAATCAGTGTTGAGCAGTGTCAGATCTCTTAACTTTAGTGAAATCAAATCGTACATGTCCTGCCGGCTTCTCAGATTATTCAGTTGACTTCTATTTACCCTTGCGGTCATCCTTCCCTAAATCACTAAGGTCGCCAAACTAGGGTTTCCACTCCAACTCTGCAACTCCTGCCATAAGTTGCTTCACAGCCACTAGCTTAGTATTGCTTTAAGTCAGCAAAGAGTAGCATTTTTGGAGATCAGCCTACTTTTTCACAAGGGTTTCCCTAGTTCTTTAAACTTCAGCAGCAAGCTTTTAATTTCTCTTCTGCATGTCATTCAACTTTAGTTTTAACGTTTCGTTCTATCTCTGTAGTTTGGAAATCTCTTGTGAATATTAATTATGAGGGTTTCTCCTAGGGGTTGGCTATTCGAGCCATTTATCATTCTTATCTCCAGACAGTAGCAGAATACTGGAAAGATCGGCAGGCTGGTAGCTGTCCCTGCCCACACTTTACTGGCACTTTAGTGAAGGGACAGGATAGGGCCCCAAAATATTAATCTCAGGCATCGAATCAAGATCTGCCTCACTCCCCAAAATACTATTATCTATTCTGTTGGCCCTTTCTTGCTTATTGTACTCCTTCAGTTTCAAGTACTTTTACTTCAGTTATCTGTAAAGTCCTTTCGTCTTTTCATACTTTACAAACAACTTATCGAACTTCTCCTCCAACTCTTTATGCTTCTTTTAGACATGCTGCTTCTCGTGCATCATCTTCCGAGCCAAGTCCCCCTGCAGTTTAGAGCTTGAAGTCTCACGCGATAATTAGCTGTTTTACTTTGAAGTTGACGCTTTACTTACAGTTGATTGTGCCCTGGCAACTGCCTTCGGAGGTGGCTAATGTGTTTTCTTCTACATCTTCTTAGCAGGCATGGGTGACTATCCTCCAATCAAGTTAGCAAATAACGACATAATGTCATTCTGCTTCGAGTTGCACTATATACTGGAAGCAATTTTCTTTGTTGTGATGGATGGTGGGCGAAGATGTCGAGTGGTTTCAGCTTGAATATGAGTCTGCATGATTAATTAATCGTAAATTATTTACTCAACTAATAAACCCTTCTTATAGCTCCAAATCATAACTTAACTATCATCATGCATGGTAGAAGAATGGGTTGGACACTGACTTTATGCTTGACCAAAGCTTTTTGGTTTAGTCTTCCTCTATGAGCTCTGTTGCCTTGCCTCTGGAGTCCACCATTAACTTTGCCCATATCTTGATTTTGTCCTTCTACTTGCCAGGCCCATCTAGCAAATATTACAATTCTGCCTCAAAACCTTTAAGGTTGTGCAGCTCAGCCAGCAGTACAGCCATAAGGATCACATTTCGGAACTTTTCATTTGTGGTGAATTACTTGACTTGCTGCAACTTAGTCTTCTCCTATCCTAGTTTTCTGTAGTAGAAGAGCCCAGATATGCAGAGGAGGACGTCTTTGAATAGGAGAGGATTCTCAATCAAACTCACAATCTTCAAAATTAATGCGTGGTAATCCTTCTCTTCTGACCTGATGAAATTGTAGGGGTATCTGTACAGCAAATCCAAGTATCTTGTGGCTTGAGTCTGAGGGACTAGCAGCTTCTGTATATGGACTGTCAACCGCTTGAAATCCTCCGGAGAGAATGCTTCTGACAGTACCGAAGTAATGGACTAAACGAAGGGGTTATGCTCTATTTTCACCTACTCCCTATGTTTGGTTACCCACTACACAGCCAGAGACAGCAACCTATCCAGAAGACTAAGACTATTTTATGACTTGCGCTGTTCAGCTGCGAGGGTAATGGACTGGAAGAGGAGTTCACTGGCTGACTTTCTGATGTCTATTGACTAGCTCTAGAGGAGTTTGGAGAGAGATTTAGTGTAGTACTAGTGGAAATCCTAAGTGTTTTGGATGTAGAGGTTTGTGCTTATTGCAAACACTTTCTTCTAGGCTTCCAATGCCTTAATATCTAGGACCTTACTCTTTTCAGTCTATGACCCATCGATGTAGTGCTTAGCAGAGAATTTAATAAGGGTTTTGATTATTTTCATTACGACAGGGTTACCCAAGTTCGCCTTAGGATTCTAAAGCATCGCCTTCAGTAACTCCATAATCTTGTCGTATCTGTCTAAATGGATGTTGAGTAACTTCTACACTGCTCTGAAGTAACTTGGGGCTGACGGCTCAATCGACTCAAAGAACTTCCTCAAAAAGTCAGGAATACGTTGTAATCTATTTATGACTAACTCGCTGTAGATTGTCCAGAACTTACCAGATGCTTTTTCCATGAGTTCCCCTAAAATCTCTAAGAAGAAGTCCTAGACTTATTTGTTGGGCTCTTTGGATGCTTTCCTACTGTAGACTTCCATGAGCATAGAACTGTAGTTCATTACGATTATCTGGTTGTCGAGAGTCTGGACTTGGTGTGCGCATGACTTAATGAACTACTTAGTGGCATTCAAAAATCTGTAGCCAGTGCCTACATTGATTATAAATTACTTGAGTCGACTTCGAATAGGTATTTGAAGAGACGTTCTCCAAACATCCGTTCGTAAATGCTGAATTTGTGTTTGTTGAGTTTGGCGTACTTGGTGAACTTTTTGGTGGAAAACGTCAGAATTTACGATAACTCAGAGACATCCTTAGTGGATATCTTCTTTGTCAGGAGCATTAGTTAGTCTTAGGAACTGATTTGGTCAGTCTGGTATGTTTTCAAAAACTAAAGACATTTTGCAGGGGAACTTATGAACTCAAATACTTATTTGGGGATTGTCTTGTAGTGAATCTAGCACTCATCGTAGGCGCTCCATCTCTCCAGCAATGCCTTCCTGACGATCTTCACATTCTCATGCTGTGGTCTCAAGTAACCCTTATCGTGTAACTCCAGCAGAGTTCTTTTAGGGTACTCACCGAAATCCTTCTCATGAACAATCTTTAGCGACTTCAACTTCTAATTCTTAATCAGCATACTATTCACAAACAGTGCTGCTTTCCTCATGAGATAGTCTTAGGAAAACAGAAGTTAGGCAACTTACTTATTGAATTACTCTAAGTTGACTTTCTTGTGTGAGTTGCAGGCTATCAGTAAATACATGCACCATATTAATTTCTGTTTGTTGTTGTCTGACTTTATGCTCTTATGCACTCTGTCTTCAAGAGCTTTGGGGTCTACTTTAGTGCTCTATAGTTTGTTCATTAAGGCCTTAACAGCAGTTAGATGTGCTTCTCTGACCTTTTTGTCGCCGAATCCACTTAGTTCGACACAGTAGTTGGAGAAGTAAAGAAACTCTTAGCTGTTCAGTTGTATCTTTGAAAAGCCAACGTAATCGTTGAGGACTTCCGCCATACGAGTTAAGAACCGTTTCTTTTTGTTTTCATCAACATCCTCCCCTAGTTTAATCTGGGTGGCTTATCTGAGGATATCTAACGCCAACTTAGCATCTACGTATTGGAGGACTGTAGATAGTTTCTTCTCGTCAGGGTGTAAAGCCAACAAAATGGCTGCTTCTTGCAAAGACTTTGAAACTGGGGTTCTATTCGCGTACGCGATGACATGATTGAGTGTTTGTATCCTTACACTATTCTACGCACACTTGAGGTAATAGTTAGTTCTGTTGAAGTCTTCCTATTTGCTTAGTTACTTCCTGATATCCTTTAAATCCAACACCCACATTTTCAACTCCGCTTCGAATCCATCCAGCAGGCTGAGCAGGAACTACTTCAGGACCGAGAACAGTTGCTGGTCGTGGGGATATTTGTTTAGGGACACTCTCAGTAGTTTCTATAGTAGTTTCACTGCTTAGTCCTTCAGTCCTATTAGGCAGGGAAACTCCTCAAACTCGAGGTGTTTAATATGCTTGTTGGGGGATACCAGTCTCTTGTGATACGGCAGAGACTCCAAGACGCTTTTGAGCAATGTTAACCTCCAAGACAACTATTTACGAGCGTTGAAGTCGATCTATGCGGATCCGAAGTGCATAGCCTTCACAGTTTAGGAGAAACTGTTATGGCGAACCCCTTATTGCTCAATACTGTCCACATAAGTATTCACATAGTTGTAACACTCTCTCCAATAACCTACCACTTGCATCACTTTATCCTATGCTTTCTGCTTGTGGTGATTGGCTAAGGATATCTATCCCTTCTTATCGTGCACTATCAACTGCTACAGACTGCTGGGCAAATGTTTCATGGAGCTCCTTAAGCTGATGTTCTACTGGATCCATACTTCCAATAGTCTGTAGGTGATGTCAGTTACTTTTGCAGGGGAAACCTCAGTGCGAGCGACGAGTTAGATACACCGCTTAACCTCATTGAAATCTCCTGAGCGAGCGCTGAACAACAGTTATTCTATTCTTCTTTACAGGTTTTCGTTGATAAATCCAGTAAGCGTGTTGTGGCTGAATTGAGCAGCCACTCCTGAAGGCAACTTCTCGCTTTAGAGGTAGTGATGGATAAAGAGACTTTGGCTTTAGGCGTACAGTTATGTTGCGAACTTAATGCACCGCTTACCGAATTCCTTGTAAGAGTTGGTGGTGAGATTGTTGAATGGATTACCTACCAGCGTATTCACTTTCTACTTAGACTAGTTCTCTCTCAAGTACCTCTTGAAACTTTCAAATACAAGCTCTGAGTATTTTTAGTAGAATCTGTCGTGTTCTGTTTGGAAGTGCTTTTCAAAGTACTTCTTCTACTCTGCCTCGATAGCCTTGCAGTCTTCTTCGTCTAGAAGAGGGATACAACTGACTAGGAAGTCGATGCAGCACCAACCATCCTTGAGGTACCTGATCTTCAGTATTTCGGCCAGTATGCCTAGGACTATTTGCAGCAGTTGGTGTCTGTTGTGATGCTGAACCAGGTTCTTAAGTATCTATCTTACGTTCTTCATAAGGAATGGCACATTCAACTCTGGCACCTCAACTCCTTTAGAAATGAAGGGAACAGTCCTCTCCGCAAGGTCAGGGAAGATCTTGAAGATGTATCTGAAGAGTTTGGGCGACACCTTGGACTGGATGAAGAAGACATCCTCTAAGTATTTCTCTACCTGAAGTTTCAACTCAGCTAGAATCTAGGGGGTGACTTCGTTCTCTAGCTTCAGCTGCAGCTTCTTCAGTATTTTGTGCTTGTCTTTATGCTACTTGTCATCCTCGTCCTACTTCTATGACTACTCGCTCTACTCGATAAACACGTAGTTGCCCAGGATGTTGCTGGAGCTTATTTCATCACTATCCTATTATTAGTCTGAGGACTATTTCTAGGACTATTCCTACTAGTCCTACTTCGTCTACTCTATCTTGGTTATCCGCTTTCTGATTTTGTCCTCGCCCTGCTTCCTCTCGCTAACGTTGAGTAAAAACACTGACAGGAACTTCAGTATGGATTTGTTCTCGGCCTGGAATGCCACGAGTGAATTCTTAAATGTCTCAAAGAACATCCTTATTAAGTAGCAAGACTCAGGATTCTGCTTCCCTATCAAGTTGCTGAACGCCTTCCCCAAGAACTGTGTACTGAGTACTTCTGAAGCCCCCTTCTCCTTATTCTGGATCTGCAGCAGTTTCTTGATCAGTTGACCATTTAACAGTCTTATCTCTGGCTCAAGATTCAACACAGGGGCTTTCTTCTTGAGCTTGACAATCCACCTCCACAAGTGGATGTCCTTAATATCCTCAGCCTCCATAAGCTCTCTGAGTCTTACAAGGAATGTGCCCAGGACAGAGATGTCTGTTTCGTGGTTGATGTAAACGAATTTCTCCAAATACAGCCATGTCATCTAACTGGAGAATGAGTATCGGCCCTGGAAGTAGTTGATGACGTCGAGGGCGTTGTTATGGTTGTAATAGGGTCTTAGGAGAACCAGAAAGTCGTAAAAGCCAGCAACCTTTAGGGTTTCAAACGAGCTCGACTAAAACTTATCGATGACCTCCTTCCAACTGAGAGACAGGCCTTTGAGTTTGGTCTTGGTCATGGACAGTAGCTTGAGGGTGAATTTATCTTTCACTCGAAGGAAGTTGAGTTCCTTTAACTCCTTAGTCAGAAACATCCTGAAGACACGCTCCTTAATCGACTTAGAGAGTGGGCTAACTTTCTTGCGTCTCATCAGCATTTAGTGGAGTTTTTAAATGTTGGAAGGATTGGCATCGAGCTATGCCTTTTCTAGTCTGTCTACTAGGTCAGTGATCTTTTGGTCTAGGACTGTCTAAATCTACTCTTGAGCCTTTTTGAAAGCCTTCTTTGTGGGAGCCATGTAATTCTTCTTCATGGGACTTCGGATATAAAAATATTTTAAAGTTGTGTTTCTGCTTTTTCTGATCTTTCATTATTTTTATCTTATAAAGAGCATTAGCATTCGTCGGCATTTCCATGGGCCACTCCCTTCGCGTGATTTAATTATTAGAGTAATATTGGCATGCAGATTTAAAATCCTCAAGACTCGGAAAGCCAGAACAAGAAATAAAAGCTCACTATCAATCGCATGGGTGAAGGGTAGCTTGCTGTTCAACCGAACGATGAAGTAACGGTTAGTCTATGCAGGAAGCCATGATGATCAGTTGTAGAATAGCCAAGATCGAATCATTAGAACACTGCAATCAGCTTAAAGTACATTTCCGGTTACGTAGCGCTTATTCCTCCGAAACAACCTCATAGCGAAGGTCGAGGGACTCGAAAGTTGCCCCCTGCTCGAGTAGTTGGAGCTCTACGATAACAAGATAGCCGTGATTGAAAATCTGAGTCACTTAAAGAAACTGAAGGTATTGGACTTATCCTACAACAACATAAAGACGATTGAAGGGCTCTAGGGTTTGAACGAGTTGTAGAAGCTCTACCTGCTGAGTAACAAAATAAAGAAGATTCAAAATCTCAGCCTCCCTAAATTGGACATGCTGGAACTCGGCTCTAACAAGATATCGGTTATCGAGAATCTGTAGGGAGTCTCCAGCATCACGTCGTTGTTTCTCGGCAAAAACAGGATTGAAATCATATAGAACCTCCACCCACTCAAAAACCTCAAGCAGGTCTCCCTAGGAGTATGTTACTTCTCTATTCAGCCCAATAAACTCACGAAGATTGGTGGAGGACTAATTTGCCTCAAGGACACCCTCATTGAAGTGTATATGCAGTAGAACCAAATCCAGCACATCGATGGCCTTTAGCCTTTGGTATGCTTCTCCTTACTTAGACACTTCTGACTATTGTAGACGTCTCCTACAACAAAGTGGAGGAACTTACTGGACTCAAAACACTGAGCCAGTTGGAATGCCTCTATTTGAACGGCAACAAAATAGAAAACTATGCTGACCTGTAGGTCTTAGCCAACAACCCTAAATTAGTCACGATTTCCTTGGGTGGGAACCCCGTCAGTAAATTTCCTGGGTATCGGATGAAACTGCAGTAGTTGCTGCCGCTTATCGACGATATTGACGGAGTGCCTGTTAAGACAACTTACAACGTAGTATTTAATGCTGACAAGGGAAATACAAAAGCATGATAGAGTTCATTAACAGTATCCGAATAAGTCTGGGATGTATCGTGTTTGCAGGCAGGGGCCCCCTTGCTGGCTTACCTTATGTAGGATGAGGCATTCGTTGTGCATGTAGCAACTTTGCATTGTCTAATGTTTGTTAATTATCTATACTGAAGATACCTCTTGTCTGTGTGCTAGATTAACATGGGAGAGTGTGTGACCTTTGCGAAGATAAATAAGCCCATCTTTACTTTCGCCTATCTCCTAGAAGGGCTAGTTTTTCAGTTGAACTATCTCAGCACCGTAGATATCACCCATGCCATCGACATTTATCATGTAGGCTCCTGTCTAGCTAATTCCCAGGATGTTGAGCAAGTTGACTGAGTTACAGTATTTGAGAGGACGAAGTATACTCATCGGCTTCTCCACTTTCACAATGATTGACTTCCTGCCTAAGTGGTAGACTACTGTTTAGGGTTTCGTGTGGAATATCAAATACTTACCGTTAACGTGTAGGTTTGTTATGGAGGAGGCCGATGGGAAGTTCAGTCTTTCATCGGGGGATGGTTTAGCACTCATAGATGTGAAATGCTCGAAGATGTAGATGTAGTTATCGTGGGGTTTCTGGGTTTTGGAACTCTGTACCTAATTATCCTTAAAGAAGGGCCAGCAAGTCTAGCCTTCCGGCTTTCTCTTATGAGTCATGAACAGTGTTTTGTGCTGTTCGTAGTTGGAAAAGCACATCAGGTCAGGCTACAGATGGTGGAAGCTGACTGTGTGGGGTTACTTTATGCCTTTGAAGAAATGGGCTAGGTGCTTATTGTGTTAGATGATGACACACACGTAGTTTTTAACTGTTAGAACTCTGAACTTCTCAAAGTAGTGTCTGCTGGATTGCTGGTTGGATGTGTTGTAGAGGACTATGGAGTGCGGAGTGTACCAAATGAGGTACTTTTAGCACTCAGAAATAGCCAGGGCTTTGATTGTCTACTTGACGGGTAAGGTAAGAGTGGGAAAGGTTTCAGTATCCATAGTTATGAATGAGGATGTTGTCGAGTTCGAAGCCTTTGTTGTCGAGTTCGAAGTCTTTATTGGCTTCGGAGGCTCTAAATGCTTTGGGCTAGGCTTCACAGGTTTGTTGGGTTGCTTAAAGCCTGTAAAAGTGCCTGGATGGCTGAGCGAGTATATTCTGCTGTCGTGTTCGAGTACATGTGGCTCTATCTAAGTGGGGAGACCCATAAGAAAAACCATGAAGTGCAGAGTCTGCCTCATATTCACTATCTATCCTAGCCTACCCACATGCTGACTAATATACTCGACATGGTCGGCCGGAATTCCCGGACAGTTACTGTGAACCTTGATGACTCTCTTCAGTTCCAAGCGAGTTTCTTAGTCGACGTCCCTGAGCCCTTCCACTGCCACATTGAGCTTGATGGCTGAGACCTATCTGCGATCTGCCCAGCTAACTATCTGAATTGAATTCAGCAGGTAGTTAAACTCAGAGATCTGGTCGTAGACCTTCGGACAGAGGTGGACTTTGCTAGTGCACCCTGCCTGTATGAAACCACGCACCTATCCCCAAATAGAGTAGTTGTCGGGATTGGTGCACACAAGGCTGTACCTTAGGGTTTAGTCCAGGACATTCGTTAGGTCGATGGTTGCTGTGCAGTACAGATTGTGGAACGTTACTGAGGATGTGTGCTGGAGGTGTTTGGACTGCACAGTGTTTCCGTACAGAATTTAGCCATCCCTCATCGCATGACTTTACATACAATTAAACTCACAATTACGAACAGGGTGTTTTGCTTAGCAATAGCAAAATATTATGCAGATCAGTGTCCATCAGTAATAGTCATATTGTGCCGAATACTTGGGCTTCTTCTGTTTGCTCGTCTCTCTGCTTCGCTCCTTGCGCAGCTTCTTCATAAGCTTATCCTGAGTGGCTCTGTCTGTACCTTCATGAGGATCTTCTACTGGAGCTGCTACAGTAGGTTAGCCATCTACTTTTTGTCACTTTGGCTTCTCTCTCTCGTGTGTTTGTTCGGCTATGATTATGCCTCCATACCATAGGCTCTCCTACAACGATGGTTGTGTTGGCCACCGTCGTTGCTCTTCTCTCCGCTACTTACAACTTCAGGCCTTTTCATCTGGGTCTAGCAGACTAAGTAGGGCTTCTTCTGCTCATGTGTTTGCTGCCTGTTTTAGAAAGTTATTAGGGAGTTCATGTTGAAAGCCTGAGATCTGTTGGGGCTTTCGGCCAGGTCTTGAAGGTCGAGTTTGAGTCGATTGGGGGTGCAGGGTACGCTGGAGAGTGTGGCAGTAACTGACTGCTGAGAAGATCCCTGGAACATGTTCTTGAGCATCTCCAGATTGGTTACGATAATCCCAATCGTCTACTGCAGTTGTCCGATGCTCTAACTCTGCTGCTTCACACGCTAATTCAGAGCTCTGTTCTCGTTCTCCAGCCTGTCTACTTTGTCCGACAAGTGCTTCATTCTATCCCCATTCGTCGCTATCGTCGCTGACCGATCAGTATGCTTTTCAGACCCATGTTTTTTCCTGAGGTGAGACTGCTACTCTAATGAAGAGGAAGTCCCGCCCAAGTACAGTTCGTGAATATAGGTGCAATCGCCTCCGTAGTTCTATGCTACAGTTACTTTGAGGAACTTAGCGCTTGAAGCCTTGACATCGAGAATATGAGCGAGTTGCCATCCCTTCCGATTCCTTACGCTAAAGAGACCTGCGCTCACGAACTATCGATTGTCGGCAGAAAAGAGTATCTCCACAATTTTGGGGTTGGAGGCAGACACTCCCGAACAGAAGACGCCGAACGTGTTAAAGTGCTGAGGTTTGCTCTCAATTCGGGTGAGGTCGAATACCAGGCTTTGAGGAAAGGATTTGGAGTAGATACACAAACTCTAAATATGCCAATACGAACATTGGGGTTCGAGAGGTGGGCTGTGGACGCAGACGTTGGTTTCGATGTTTGGGGGATTATGGTTATCAGTCTGCACCCGTTGGAGAGGGTGAGGTAGTTCTAATCTCTTGGTGGATCGGCAGTCTCGTCATCATGCTCCATTAATATTGACTATTTAACAACCAACACTGTAAAAGATGTCAGTTAAGAAAACGATAATCCCATCATGCGTGAGAGTTCGATATGATCTCTTCAAACTTGCTCGTCGAAATAACCACCCAGTCAAGATAGGGTCTCCGGTTACTATTCTTCTTCTTCCCGTACTGCCTAGTCAGTATACCTTTTGGGTCTGTATGGGTCGGTATGTAGGAAGTTGCCTTGAGACATAAATTCAGCATGCAGTTTAGACCGTTTGAGCCATACCCGAACAGATGCTAGGTTGTCGTCGTCAGCTGTCTGGGAATGGGCAATAAGTTAACACTCGACTTCTTGACTTTATGCAGGATGCTTCTGAATAGAGTTCTGAAGGCTATCATCCCGAAACTGTACACATCTGAAAACTAAGTCTTATAGTTGTAATCACTCTACTCAGTCACGATAGTTACGTACGGTAACTTCTGAACTGGCCTATTTGGGTTCGCTGCCTTAGCGTCGTAGGCGTTAGACAAGTCCTTAACCTATGTGTTTAGTTATTGAAGGACCGTTATGTTGCTTGGTCGGAGGTTGTTGTAGACAATATGCTGGTTTCTGAAAAATAAAAGAGTCTTTGCAATCTGTGAGAGTAAGTGGGACGCAGTGTGGAGAGACAGGACAGTAGAGTTCCTTGTGAGGTACTAAATGTAAGTCAAGTGGGTTTTGACTTATGTAAGAACAATATTGGGAAGTTTACTGTCAGTTGGACCGAAGTGCCGTTAGATTCCTTTGAAATAGGGTAGTCTGCCACACAAAGTATGGTAGTGCTCTATTTCGTTGTCTCCCAACTCCAGAATTTTTAGTTTCATTCCATATGCCTCAATTATCCTGCCTCGAATGAGTTCCTCTACCGAACTCTGCTGCAATTATAGTTTCTGCATCAACCAATATCCCTCAAGTGTTCGTTGTTGATCTTCTAGTAGGTATTGAGCGGCCAATTAAGAGTCTTCAGCCTGGCTCAATTGAAATAGTTTCGTTTATTTTTTTCCTTCTGTTAAATAGTGAGAGAAATATTTAAATCTAGTTTTTTGAGGTCTTCTATTTTTAATACTCTCCAAATAGAATTTCTTCGAACTCTAGTAATCTATGCTCAGGATAGATTAACCCTGCGAATGTTCAAGTAATCTCCAGGTATACATCGAAGACTGCCCAACACACTTCTTTAGGAGAAGCATCTACTTGTGCTTATCCTATTATTTTGTGTTTTTGAGCGTTAATTAGTAAAATATGTTGAGCTCTTCGATAAGTTTCTATATAAAAATTTGAGTTTAATTAAAGAAGGATTGGAAGCCTACCTGTCCGGTCACTGATAATCGGTTTTGGGAAGGGTTGTAACTGAATGCAAGGGCTTCCACTCGAGTAGCGTTCAACTGGTTTACTATCCTAATGATCTGATTTTTGTAATATCTATCAACAACTCCCTCTATTTCCTTGTAGAAGCTTATACTTAACTTCTACTCCTTCTAAGCACTTCTGATCTTCCCATAAAATTCCTCTTTGTAATATTTGAGTGAGAAAAATATCTCGGATAATGATTTCGATGCTTCCCATAAGCAAACTCTCCCAATTTTTTAAATCTTCGAAAATACATAACGTCGAACATAGTTTTCGCATGGTTGTCCCTTCTCCCAAGTACTTGAATCGTCTTCCTCCCAGATACACAAACAATTCATCAATAATTAATTACAATTCAATAGCACTTCACCGTAATTTCTGATATTTATCAACTTAAAAGCCACCCAAAAAACATCATCCCTAGAATATTGATTTGTGTTGACAGTCCAAAAATTGACTTAGAGTTCTTTCCCGGAGTTTAAGGTTACGTAAATACTGATTTTAGGACAATTGAATATGATTTGAGTTGGATGGTATTTTAAGGAGTTTATGGAAGTTGGCGATATTAATAATCAATATTTAAACCGATTATTTTAATAAAGTATCATCGATGTATGGACTTATTTATTAGCACCAATACAACCGAATGTAGAAGAAGTCCTTATATAAAAACCTTTTTTATTCCCAAATCACTCAACAGCAATTATTTACATCAACATTCACACTCTAGAGTTTGCCAAACAACCCTAGCAAATTTAATTAACTTTGGGGTCATGTCGCGAGAAGTATGAGACATAGGTGAACATACTGAGCTCAATGTGGAGAATATTGAGCCGTTTAATATCTACGAAAGCATAGATTAACGAATCGAGTTCAAACAGAGCGTCTGGCCAAGCATAGTGGCTATTATATAATATTGTTAATTAGTGGAAGCACCTGAAGTTTAATTCCCACAAAATCTAACTCTAGCTTATTTATTTTCTTTGTCTAAACACATCTACCGTATGCATGAGTTCATCAATATCAACTAGTTATCCTAGTTGACTCTTGCCTCAGGAGACTATTAAGCCTTGTTTAGTTATTTGTTGCTCCGATTCTCGGAGGGTATGTCACATTATTTTTTTATCTGGTCACTGATACCAGCTAATTGACGTTATTTCTGAGCCTCTTTAGGATAAGGCTTCGCTGAACAAGTGCCTTGTGATGAGTTTGGCTGAATCTTTCATACAACTACAAAGACTTCTGTTGTGTTTTATAATCCACATTTAATGTCTTATGCATTTTACAATTGATGCTTAGGAGGCTATTAGTCTTTCGTATTGACCCAACCCTTAGTTTTAAATTGACCTAACCCTTAGTTTTTAATTAACCAACTTCATTCTATTGAATTATAACAGTCACTAGTGTAGTTTAATGCGTCCGCGTTTATTGGTTCAGTTTATGTAATGCCAAGGCTCCCTTGTGCTTTTACACTAACTTTGTTAATGTAATAATTAAATTCGGTTGATTATATTTTGTAGCATACTGCACTTTAAACGAATATTTTGACTTTGCTCGGTAAAGGGGTAGAGTATGGGAGCCTACTATAAACTGCGAGGGCATCTGGGCGAGTTGAGGCTCAAGTATGGCAGGAATGCCTTTATTTTTACTTCTGGGGTATGCACTTTGGAAAATCCTCGAATTTAGAAGTTAGCAAACCTTAATAAAAGCAATAAGGTCTCATTTTGATTATGATCTCACCTGATTGGTTGTCTTATCCACGTTAATCAAATGGTTCAAACATCAAATGAGGACATAATCGCACTTACTTGGAAACACGCCACCAATAGGTAACATCTCAAGGTCATGCACAAAACGACCACTGACGCTCTTCATCTTCTAAACAACTTCCAAAATAAAGGCCATGGCACCGGAAGAGTCTAG
>JAOXNN020203172.1:0-22089 GCA_028571205.2 Hydropsyche betteni | reverse complement strand
AGGCATTTGGGCGAATAGAAATTAAAAATAACCTTAGAAGGCAGACCAACGGTAGGGTTCTTGTTGATGGGAATTTTTCTAAAGGTAAATGGTGTCCATAGGGATTGGCAGTAATAGTTGAGTTTGGGAATTAGTTTAAGGTCGGTTCGTTTCATCAATAATTGGTATCTAACTAAGTTGAAGTATATCACCCTAGTTAATAGTTACCACTAATACTGATAAAGACTTAATTTAAATGAAACTAGCCTATCGCTATTACATCAACATTCTATTCCAACAGCACTCTCCCAAATATTATCTAATACATACACTACATCTCTCCATCAGGTAATTGTCAATATAAGAATGGGTAGGAAGTTGAAGTAACAAAAAACATATACCATCACAAGTCAGAACAGACAGCAACACTTGCAGTTGCTCATCCTAATTTCTAAATCGCTGATGCCTTGCTTACTGAGGTCGAGTACTTTCTCATTATCGTGCAGCTTCCTTCCAGTTCTGGTGAAGAGATGAAAGTCTTCTGTGTTGAGCCCTAAGTAAATGAGGGTTAGCTTTATTTTGATATCCGCTATGGTGTCAGAGGTCTCTGCATCGATAAACTCCTTGGTTTATCTGTGGTAGTTACCAGCTACACTTTCCGAACAGTGAACGTTAATTCTCATCGTAATACATTATACTCATTTGCCCTCTCTCCTATTATAATACTCTTCGATAAGTCTAACTTATACCGAACAGAATACTTAAGACTACTAACCATAGCTAAGTAGCTTTAAGGCAATTTACTACTGAATATCGAGAGTAGGCTATTTTGTTGTACTTACTGTAAGTAGTCGAAGGAAGCAGCTAATGGTCTTGAATTTAAATTTGGAGTGTTGATTGAGAGTGTAGATGTCGATATGATAACAATAGAGTAGAATAGTTTAGACAAATATCAGGGTGAAAACTCCGATCTGGTTAGTAACCCTATAAAGAACACCACTATGAAAATATCTGCCACTAGAGTCAGGATGAGGGGAACCGACCTACTTTCTATTTTCATCTCCAACTTCTCCACTAATTTAGCGTAGTTGAACATCAAATTGAAAAAGATGTAGCAGAAAAAGCAGATTGCAGTTAGGATGTAGGTGCCTGCTACCATCATGGCTAACACAACGCAGCACATTATCACTGGTAGATTTCGATCGAATATCTCGTTTACTTATAAGTGGAATCGTAAACACTGTCGCTTAGAGCTATCTAATAGCTACACACTAGCGTCAGTGTTTTAGGGCTCGACTAGGGGTTGTTAGGGTGGTTTGCTGGGTTATTGGCTAGTCATGTCTGATTTCCGGGTTTAGGGTTATTCCAGTCTGGGGGTAACCTCTGGAGCCAGTTCTCAATTAAAGAGCTCTTACCTTCCTTCATATCTCTGACTGCCGAATCCTACTGTTTGGTCTCAGGGGCAGCTTCCTGTTCAGTCTCTAACTTAGCCCTCTTATCTTACTCCCATTCATCCTCCTGCGAATAGGTTTATTGTTTAAGCCTAGAGACGTCAGCCCAGAGCTAGCTTTTGATGATCAGAAACTGGCTGATAATCAGCAATGGGAGAGAAAAAGCCAGCATGGTTTCCAGCATTTCCGACACATGGATAAACTCGTAAAATTTTGAAGCCATAGCAAAGATTTATATTATCATCCCGCACAATATGTTTTACCCATTGCGCATCTTGCATGCCTGTTTTTTGTCAGCAGATCTATTACTTCGTCCTTTCGAGTGTCGATATACGCTAGAAGGGTTTCCAGCCCTGCCCATAAGTACTCCTTACTGTTTTTGTGATTTCGGTAGGTGGCCCCATGGTAAAGTAGTTTTAGAATCAGGAGGTTCTTATCTATGAAAAGGTCTATTTTAGTCATTAGTTACCATCCTCTGTATCGAACTTGATGTGTCTGAAAGCTTCCGATAGAGCGCAGTAGTGGCTGTTCTTGGGTGAGCAGTGACATCTCAAATCGGCTTTAGCCTCAATAAACATGTCCAATATCTAAAGTGCGAATTTAGATTTAGCATGGCTGTGACCATACTGTTTAATGATTTCAGCCACCTTCCCTACGAGAAAATCTACGTTAACACTGAGGTACTGGAGGTATATACGATTTGGTCCTGCCTAAGATAGAATGCAGTTTGTACGGGTGCCCCCAGTTTGAGGAGGTAGTGCACATGCTCAAGATCGTTATGCTTGATGGCGAAGAATAGAGCGTGGGCTATCTCCTTCTCAGAAAGCACCTTAGTCATTTGAAAACTAAATATTAATCTGTTAGCAAACTCACTAAATGCATCAGTTCTTTTTCTTAAAACACTTTCGGTCATTTTGGTTGTATTTGGACTGCATGATCTTATCGAGGATTAATTTGAGGGCTGAGGACTCGCTGCACCCTTCTATTTATCTCTTGGGCTTTATTAGCTCTTCCGTATTTATGATGGATTTCTTTCCGAATTTGTTGGAGATATTTTAGTCTATGCAAGCGTTCCTCTGTCCCAGTGCGGCCTTTTTGTTTTATTTAATCTCCATTAGAGTGCAGTTATTTACAGAACCCTTGTGGAATTTATTGAGTAGCAATGGTATCTTTTCGCATGAGTATCCAAAAGTGAAATTGGCTGTTCGCATCATTTTGCTGTTTTCCTTCAGTTTCCGGTAGATATCTATTTTCCGAGCTTAGTAGGCATCGAAAATGGTTGGAGCTAGTACTAGGTTTTATCTGAGTTTAGAGGTTGTTGGAGATTCAGGCTATGCCTGTATGCATAGAGATATAAGTGAACTGCCGGTCTCCTATTTGCCTTTCGAATATTAAGTAGGCTGTCTTTTGTTCAGCTTCCGAGTGTTTACGAGGGATACTGCTCTCTGATGGAAAGTCTTTGGTTTTGGGGGTTAAGCGTAAAATAGTACCGGATGCTGGCAAGGGTAGGGTTTTTAAAGCTATTGGATTATTTGGTATGAAGAGGGAGGCTATTAGTCTTTCTTCGATACAGTGTTTCCAAAATCAGGTTATTCGTGTGATAGTTACAGGGTCTCCTCTACTATATTCAACAGCCGATGCATCTAACACTTAAAGTAAGAGCTACTCTAACCGAGCACACCCTGCCACTCCATACACCTCTAGAACAATGAGTCGAGAATCCCCTAAATGATAGAAGGCACAAATAATGACAGATTGCTCAATCTTTGCTCAATAACATTGTTATACGTTTAATTTTGGTTGCTGGTACTCTATTCTGGTTGGGTTGGTTCTCTTTTAGTCAGGGAGGAAGATTGTGTGTTTAGTTTTCTATCTTAAACTTCCATCGGCAAACGCTATCTTATTATAATACTTGTAATCAATCGTTGCTGTGATTTGCATTGATTACTCTAAAGCTAACCATAGCTCTGTTAATAAAGCCTGCTACTATCAGGTGATATTAATTATCAGTTTCACTATGGCTAAACAGGATTCAGCCGATATCCAGTATCTAAAACAGGATGCTGTTGGAAAAGTGATTGCCCAGGGACTCAGCAAACTATATCAGTAAAAGCCGGAGAAGCCTATCGCTTATCTAGCGCATTGGCTACTAACCTATTCCTAAAACATGAAGAAAGCAGAAACAGTGAAGAAACAGCATGTTGAGAAGTAGAACGCAGCGAAGACTTTCCAAACTACTGAGGCTGTAAAATCTCAAATGTCCAAGGTAGTTCAAATTTGATTTAGAAACTCTTGGAGAAAAGAGCATCTGATAAGGGAGTTCTGGATGCGTTTGAGGATAAACTAGCCAACCATGAGTATCATCTGGAACTGCTTGCTGAGGAGTTTCCTGAGTTTCTCGAGAAAAGTAAACACTTTACAGGGGTCTACATTGGGTAGCTCAATCACCCGCCCAAGGATGTCACTGAGGAGGATATTGAGTAAAATGCTCATTTGGCGGTTGACCAACCGAAAGTCATCAACTACGTTGGAAGTTCAAAGTCTCATAAAGCTCTGATGATAGGGAAGACTCTACCGTTGGACAAAGGAGTTACTGCAGAGGCATTCCAACTATCTCTGGAAGATGCACCTCCAAGTGAATAGAAGAAGACTGACCCACCCCAAGCTTAGGAGAAGAAAAAGAAGTACGTTTATGTTCCAGATGTGATAAAGAACTAAAAAATCCACTACTTCAAAATACCCAAACTAGGAGCCTACATCGCCATTCCCCTAATATTCTAATCGTATCTGTTTGAGCATATGTTTGACAGCGCTTTAGAGTAGCGGAAGAAGTTCATCGAATATTAGAAGAAGTATCATGAGGAAAAGGCTGCTGCTCTTTAATAGACAACAAACGAGATTGCTGCAGCCAAACAGCGTTTGCAGACTCATCAGTAAAAGAACGAAGTTTAGCAAGTTAAGGCAGTAGAGCAGTAGCTGGTTGACCTGTAAAAGAAAAGAGAGGACAAATAAAACGAGAAAATGGAGTACCCTTAACCAAAATACGATACACACAAGAAATAGATGGTAGTGTGTGCAGATACACTAGGTCAGGACAGGTAGATATCCTAGAGCGAGCAAGAGTTCCTAGTGTATTTCGTGAAGAAGTTTAAGGAAGAGTTTGAGAAAAACTAACAGAAGCAGCTTAGGAAGGATATCGAGCTCCAAATTCAATACTAACATTCATTGTAGAAACCTATTGAGCAGCTGCATGAATAACTGACTAAAGAGCATGAGATAGGGTAATAGACGATGAAAGAACTAACTTAAACCCACAAAGAGGAGAAACTCATCAAGTACCATGCTGACTAAATCCGACTTAATACGCTCAAGGATCAGCTAATGAGGCCATAGATTAAGCATGCTCTACTCTCCCTCAGCAACTATAGAGTTATTAAGTTCCCACTCATCATTCAGCATCTATTGTACTTCCTAGGGTTCACTAAGGCCCAAATAGACACACCACGTACGCTTTTAGCTTATTGTAGACACCACACATTTAAACTGGAAGGAAGTTAAAACTATATTCGGTTAGAACACTACGAAAAAACTATTGGCTTATAATTGGAAAGGAGCCAAACCAGAAGCAGTTAAGAACTATGCTAAGGTGAGCCATCTCCGAACTATTTGTAAGTCAATACTAATTCAGTTGATAAGTACTCAGAGTAATAGGTGTTCAAGTATAATGTTGGACTTGGAGTACTCCTCCAGCTGATTAAACTCATCCTCCATTTGAGACAGGAAGACGTCGAGATTCGAAAGGCCAACACCTAACAGCTAAAGAAATAGCGAGAAGAGAAGCTAGCAGAGAATGAGAAGATCGAGTAAGAAAAGACGGCTGCCCTAGATCAACACAAGGCTACCATCCCTCCTGAGGAAATCGATGCATTTAATGAGGTGTAGTGGTTGAAATAGTACGAGGCGAACCATCCTCTGGGTGAGATTCCCCCTGAAATAGTTGATGATATAGACAACGACATATGAGCTTTTAAGTTCGTTATAATATGAAGCCCCGCAATAATCCCAACTACCCCCTCTATTAGTTCACTGACAAAGACATGCAAACTGTTTAAAGAAATCTAGACATATCACCACCCAGGCACAAAGATAACAGTCCCAACCTACTAAGGAACAGCGATAATTCACTTTCCTTCTCAATAACCCATAAAGATTCAACGACCAAACAGCTACCCGATTTAGAGTCAAGCAACAGGTTGCATGGTGTTTGCAAAGTCAGTTAGAACGTAAAGTATGGTACAGTGCTGAGTTAGTAACTGATACACTTGCAATCGAAGCTCACTAATCTAGAGGAGAAGTTCCTAAATATGAACACTCCTGAAAAGTAGGGTAAAAGGACTGCTAAGAGCGGTCAGCTGAAGAAAAACACCGTAGCTAATGCCAAGTCGTTTATTTAGCCAAGCAAAAAACACAATGAAAATACTGTAAAGAGGCGCGATGGAATTACAGGGAAGATACAGTCCACAACAAGGTTTTCAATGTTGTAGAAGAAGTCATCAGATGTAAAGTGGCAGAGATAATCAGCATTGAGCAAATAGTCCAAACTTATGGACCAGGCATCAATCGACTCTATTCGTTCAGTATAGCGTTCCAAGGACAACTAAATTCGCAAGTTAAAGAGGGAAGTCAGTAAGTGCCAGAATAGTTGCCAAAGTTCCCGCGTCAAAAAATAAAAAGTCGAAAGAGAACTGGTAACTTTGAAGAACAGACTCGGAGAGCTAAGACAGTTTGAGCACAAGCAGAAGTAGATGGCGTCGTAGAATCAGAAACTAGCCAAAGCACTCCAGAAGTCTGAGAGTATTAGATAAAAGCAAAAGCGGCTGTTAACTGAGTATAAGATGGAGATAAAGAGCCTTAGATAGATGCTGAATAAGCGCAAATTTTGACTTTCACTATTGAATGCATATTTGTTACCAATGATAATTTAAACCCAGAATGGCGTATGAACTTAAAATATAAACCATTTCAATTTAACTGTTAATCGCTCGCATTTGACTCTGTTTAGTTAGAAGATTCGGATCCCAAGCGAATATTGTTGATTAGTGAAGAATACACAAATCCATTGAGACGATGCGCATGCGCTATAAAGGCTAAAATGTTCTGCTCGATCGTCTATATCCTATCTGCCTCTTCCTCTGGGTTCATGATCTCGTCGTTGAAAAAGTTCATTATTAAGTTGCTGCTATTCAAATTTAAATAATGTATTATATGGATCACTGCTTTGCATTTTACATCCAAACCCCTTATTAAATCGTAGTATCGGGGAATACTATCTTACCTCTTCCATGCCACTTGCCTTAAAAGAACTACCCTTAAAATACGTTGCCGTTCTTCATGAACTACTTTCCTCTTCCTTGACGAAGGTTATTGAAGAATCCGCCCTAGTAGGCCTCACCGTTGCTGTTTATCATCTTACCGTCTCCACAAGCTTTATTATTTACGAATTCCCCCTAGTATATATCGCCATTTCCGAAAACTAATCTGCCACTTCCGCATATCTTATCGTTTACAAATGTACCCTCATACACATTTCCATTTTTCCAAGTGTATTTACCCTTACCCTGCATGACTCCTTTGTACATTTCCCCTTAATATATGTTACCGTTTTTGTATACGTACTTTCCTTTACCATGTTTTTTATTGTCACAAATTTCTCCAGTGTAAATACCATCTTCATCTTCAATAGTCTTCAGCTAAAATTATATCGTGCTTGTCACTCGCTTCTAACCGAATACCTACAAAGGGATGTTTTACAACTACCATAGAATTACTTTAAAGGCTCGGTCAGCAACAGTCTCATCCGGAATAGCTGGGAACTTGCCTTCTTTCGATAACTGTTTGAGCTATTTTATTGCCAGAGCCCGCTACTCATCTTTCCTGAATTCCTATAATGCTTCTATCGCTTGATAGATATTTTTCTGCCAGGATTTGAGTTATTATATGATTTTGTAAGGCTTCTATACATTATACCCCGCTAAATACAGTTACTTCAAAGGATCGATATCAAAGTCCCGCTTGTCAATTAACATCCTATACCTGTTCTTAGTGTTTACCCTTATCTCATCAATAGCTTTGTTCACCTTCACCCTCAAATCATCAGACACCCTATCAATTAAACTATCCAACTCCACAAGGTTCTAGTATTTGGATAGCCTAATCTTTACTTCATAGTCGTCGCGATCAGTCGGCCAGTTCTACATCTTCCATAAATCCTTCTTCTGAAGCTACTTTATTGAGATCAGATTAAATTTACAGTTCTAATGGAGGAACTCAGTCAGGCATGTAGAGCATAGAAGAGGAGGCTCCTTGCAGTCTTTGTTGAGGCAAAGAATCTTAACCTACTCGTCCTTGTGCTTCTAGTTCATGCACAGGATTTTAGATTTTAGGGAGAGCTGGGGTTTCATAATCTATTATTACAAGTAGATCAAAAAACATAACTAAATTCATTGACGAAACTGAATTTTGTTGTGAACTCAGTTATCCGCCCCGTATTTTTGCTAAAATTGTTATGCTAGGCGATTCAAAATAAAGTTAGAAGTTCGAATCAATTTGTAGGCTTCTCCACGCAACTCTGAGTTTTCTGAAGCCGAGGTCTCTTTAGTACAAACTTTTCGTTCTCAGCTTTCTTCGCTTTCGGAGGAGTATTCATTGCAATTTATCTGGGGATCTTTGAAGTGATCCTCTGCTCGGCTATCTTCGTGCATAGCTGGTTGAGATCGCCTGAGTAATCCCTTAGAAACACTCCGCAGTTAGTATCGAGAACTTCGGGTGGAAGGCCCATCTCAACCTTTTGTATTTGAAGGTTGATTTGACTAATAGTCATATCTCTCTTGCTGTGTGATTGCTAATGAGATACTTTTTGTTTAACTCGATGAGATCCAGGCACCGCTTAGCTATCTCCTTCATTTCGAGATCTGGGAAGTTGGCGATAGAATTTTACATTTAAATTATAATCTAAATGATCACAGTCGGTATGTCTTTTTGAACGTGTCCAGCTGAGTTACCAAATATTTACCTCTGCTCTGCCCTTCTCCTTTCTGTCCTGAATCTTTTGATCGTACTACACTCTCGCAGCTATTATTTCGTTGTCTTATCTCTGCAGTTCCATTAATAACTGTCGTCTTCTCTCCTCCTTCATTCTTATCTCCTCTAATAACTTGGCCTGCTACTTCTTGTTGATCTACACTTATTTTCTTCTCTTCTCCTATTAGATCTAGTTTTGTCGCCGAACCGACTCTTCAACCGCGATTTTCTCCTTACCCTTTACTTAGAGATCGTTCTATCGTTCCTTCACTAAAAATTAGCAATAAAATTACTGTGCTATCTAACTTTCCTCTCTCTGTCTCCGTAGACATCGTAAAGCAGTTTGACTCTAGCGTTTTCTCTCTTGTTCCATTCCTCATCTTCTTTGGCTTATTTCTTCTTCCTTTCAATTTCTATCAACCTATCCAACTACTTCTCGTAGCCTATCATATCCTGGGTTCTATTCTTAAAACTGGATAGTGTCTTCCGAGCCTATTATCGATATTTAACACGATGCTAACGCTCAAGTTCAGCAAGAATCTGTTCCTTCTCCATGATTCGTTGAATCATTTATTTATCAGCCTATTTTTCTCTTCTGGCCATCTCCTCCTTCAGCTTTCTTTGCCTTTAGTTACTTTCAATCAGATCCTTTGCGATCTCCTTTGATTTTGCTTGAAGCTATTGATCCTTTAATCTTTGGGCCTCTCTATCTCTCTACCACTCTTATTTAAGCATTTGTCTCTAAGCTTCAGTCAACTATTTGTCTTTCTTAGCTTTCTGATCTTTCATTTCTTTCTGAATGGCTAAGATGGCATTCCTCTCATGGACTTTCTCCTGCTGCTCTCGAATCTTCTCTCTTTACTGGGCCTATTTCTTTTGCAACTATCTCTTACCTAATTCTGCAAACAGCATCTCCTATTCGTATTGGTTCTCCATCAAACGCTGCTTCTCAATCAACTGAACATTTCTCTCATAGTCGGTTTTTAACTCTCTGAGTTCGGCATCTACTTTTCGAAGCTCGTCTGCATTCAATTCAAACCGCTTATAAAGCTGTTCGTTCACGTATTCTTTTCTTTGGCTCTATCGCTCTTCTTTCAACTGTTTTACTCTCTCAGCCATCCGTTGCCGAACCTGTTCCGGAGTTTATTGACTTCCAACGATCTCTTGTTGGTATTGTGCCTGTTCTTTCTCCAACAATATGGCAAGTTGCTGCCTTCTAGCATCTAGATTTCGCATAGAGGCGTCTCGAAGTTGTTTCAGTCTGAGCCTCATTTAATTGGCTTTCTGGACATCTGTGCCTTTGTTCTCCCATCGTGCAAATTCTTTTTCGTGGAACTATTGGCGGAGTTTAGTTTGGAGAGTGGATAGCTTTTATTGTTGGGCTCTCCTCTGATAGATAAGCTGCTCACTCCGATGCATAGCCATAACTGTTTCAATTATATAAAATCAAAGATAAAGATCTTCTATTAGATTGGAGGCACTCGAAAAGCTGCTGTATCTCTTCAACTTAAAGTAGTTTATCAGCACATCTCGTACATCTTCAGCCTTCTCAATGTATTAGAGAAGAAACTTTTAGAGGGAGATCAGCTCAGTGTCTGACTTATCGTTGTAGTAGGGAGTTATGGGTATGGCGTTGTCTTTGTGGAAATGGTAAGAGTAGGGGGCGTTATCTATCAAAACAATGTCTTTGATGTTTCTATTGGCGAATATCCGAAGATCCTTTATAACCATCCCTTCTTCAGTCTGGTAGCAATGTTAGCGGTAGATTCGGTGGGTAATGAGCTTTCTCTGGGGGTCGAGGTAGTCTAAGACAACATCAGCGTAACATTGGTGACTGGCAGTAAAAACTACAATCTAAAATATCTTGGATAGGTTAGCTAAAAACTAACGAGCGTATGGTCGTATGTTTACTGAAGCCTTGGCAATCTCCTTGTTGGGGAACTGGACTGTAAGGACAACATCACCACTGCCTTATTTTTAGACACAGTGAATAAGTGTTTAGTCCAGGTCAATTACCAGAGTTTTGCGGCCCTAATTGTGCTTGTGATTGGCAATATTAACTTGTACTTTCTAAAGCTAGTGATCGTGGGGTGGGTTGATATTTTTCATGTATGTCTGAGTAGCCATGGCTTGGATAATATGCTGCTAAATATCACAGGGTTCGCCTGATTTAACAGCAGCCTGAAGCCTTCCGTAATAGTATGGTGCCTCAGTAACTGGAGATATTGGAGCTGGTTGGAGAGGACCAGAAACTTCCCTCTTAATTTTTTTGTAGTTTTTAGTGGGTACTTTGACTTGGGTAACAAAACGTCGAATTCCTGCTGGGCTAATGATATACTCCTCCTAAACTTCATCTTCGATATCCTAAATTTGTTTCTTTTGGCCCATGCTGTTACTTTTCTTCCCTTTGGTTTTACTCGACGACTTGCTCTTTTTGTTGAGTTTCGTCATGGTATCTTTGATTTATTGGAGTTGTCCCTCCAAACTCTGCAGTTTCTCCTGAAGAATGGCATAGGATTAATTCTCCACTTTCATAATCTTAGGCTTCTCAATCTCTAACTATCGCTCTATCTTTTTCAACTGTGATTCCCCGTTATGCTGCTTATCTTTCTCTGACTGCTTTCGATTATTGCCTCCCAATTTAGGAACGAGACCTTTTTCAGGTAGTTTGTTTTTGAATGATTTAGTAGCGATATTGCTGAAAGTCGACAGATAGGGGCTTTGTTTGGTGACATTAGTGATCATCCGGCCCCTGGTATCCTTATCGGATTTGGCAGCTTGATTTGTAGTTACTTAGTTTTTGGGGCTTCTGCTTCTTGACTTAGACTCTGATAACCTTGTATGCATGGAATTGAGTTATTAACTATTATTTCAGTTATATTTACCCTGCAATCTAGTAATACACTGCTCTCATCCGAAATCCTTTAATGCAAAACAAACTTACAGAATTTCAGCAAAGTTGTTCAAAATCATGTGGATGATAATCAATAAAGTTGGATCATTTGTAATGTTCTGCTATAATTATGTTATAAGCTAAATCAGATGATTTGGGCGTTGGTAGCCTACCCCTCCTTCAAATGCTTCAATTCCTCCATTTGTTGCTAAATTATCTTACGAAGTTTCTTTTCCTATTCGGCCAGATCATCCATTTTCTTCTTCACCTCTGCTTGATCCAGTAGTCCTTGCTTAGGATTCTTTTGGAGAGAACTTTGATGTATTTGGCTTTTGAGATCATTAAGTTTTGTCTCGTTGTTTTGAACTACAGGTTCGAAATTACTCCGAATGTCATCCATGTTGCCTAGGACAGTTCCTTTCCTTTGCAAGAGAGACTGTAATTACTTTCTGTCGTCTTGTAATAGGCTGGTGACTTAGTTGAGTCGAGTTTTGGCTTGGTTGGTTGTGTGCCGTTGTGTTTCTAACTAAAGTTTGATTTCCTATGTTTATTTGTTCACAATAGCTATGTTTTGGCGGAGCTTGTTGCACTCTTGCTCCGTGTTTTAAAGTTATCGCTGAAGTTACATCCAGTTGGGCCCGTCCTGAGTTTAAATCATGGAATTGATAACTAATAATACAAACAAACTAACTTTCTATCCCTCGAAAACAAAGGAGACAATATTTAGTATATTATGATCAATCATGTCTTTTTACCCTTTTTGAAGAAATCCTCTACAAGACTGATGGCGTATTACTTCATTACCTAGATTCTACCGTGGTCTAAGTAGGGTTTGTACCTCGTAAACTCCTCCATCCTTTTAGCTGCGTCAGCTGTGTTATTCACATGCTGGAACTTGAACTCGTTGCGAAGTAGATTTTGGGTTTTCTTAAGGTTTATTTACAGTATTAGCTGCTATTTGACATCAATATGCTATTGAAGCTTCTTCAGATACAGTTTATGCATCTAGCTATCCAAATTGTATTCGTGGTATCTGAGGAGTGTTTCGTCTGCAGCCTTACCCAAAATTTTTAGAAGTTCGTCGTAATTCTTTGGATCTTCATCTCGCAATTACTTCTCCAATAGTTCGCTGTAACTGATGACGCAGTAATTATAAGCAGACACGTACAACTCTTGAATTATGTTCCTGAATAACTTATCCATATCTAGCACGTTCTATCGACTAATAAGGTTAGCTGCATGGTTGATAAGCTTGCACATGATATTACCGTTCATAGTCACCCCACTCAAAAACTTAGGTTCTACTGTAGCCATTATGGAGTTAAATATTTACCCAATATGTCTCACATATTTTTAGTGGACAACTGCTGTAGTTAAGAAAGAGCACTGAATAAGCTCAATATCTTTGCCTTTGTAGCTGGGAGTCATAGCGTCCTAAAGAAAGGTAAAGTTGTAATCTGTGAAATAATTTACTAGATCTTTATTAGTTGCTAAGCTGGGCATGCGATAGAGATGATACAGATTCTTCGCTACAATGCGAGAGTTTTTAGTGAGTTACCTACTCAAATATCGAGTATTCTGATAACTATTTTTGATAAGAGACTGAAAAATCCCTAAATCATCCACTGCCGATTTGGTTCGTTGGTTGAATATCAGAGTATTGGAGATTAGAAGCAGCAAGGTGTAGAGTTTTGCGTCAGTTAGAGTCAGCATCTGTGGTTTGAATCCCTAACAGTCCAAAAGAAATACTTTCATATTCTTTTTTCGGAACGGCTGGGACCAAACATAAATTCCAGGGTTCTTATTCACAGAAAACTGTGTTACTATATATGTACATGGTTGCCCTTAACTCCTGACAGGTTAAGTACCTTATCTAGGATTAGACTCTTTCCGTTTGACTTTTCGCCCATTATTGATATGAACGCCAGCTCGTACGCTGAGTATTTCTGGAAAATAGAAAGAGCAGCATCCTCCACCTCGTACTTCCTCTTAATATCATCGTAGTAAATAAGGCGTTGAAGTCTTCCCTACCCACCAGATGGTTCGTACGAATCAATGCAGATATCCTTGTAAATCCCTAAATCCGCAGTAGTATGCTCGTGAAGATGCTTATAGTTTGATATCCTGGCATTGCAATTGAGGGGTATTTCTTTTTCTGAGTCAAAAACTGAGTAATGGGGATAGGTACGTTCAAGTTCAGAGTTTAAATCAGACATAGAATATAAATAATGTTCTATGTTGATTTAAAGATATCAATAATATTTAGATTTGATTCGGGATGGCGGAGATGACACCTTAGCAAGCTCGCTTCAACTAATTTCTCGGAGCGGACGGGCACCACTTCCTTAACTTCAAAGCAGCCTCTCCCGCCAATACCTTCCCAGACAATTACGGTCCCGAACCTTAGTTTTTCCAAAATAACCTTGTGAGTTAGCATAGAGTCCTCAAACACTTCCAAGGCGACGTTCACGCCAATATAAAGGTATTTTATTACCAGTTGCTTCGAACAACCTTCTAAGTTGAAACTGAGCAGGGCTTCAACACCAGTTTCATGTACAATCTCATCCATATAATTTACAGGGATGACTTCGAAATTCTGTTCACTCCCTAAACAGAGTCTCAACGGGACCTCTACAACAACTTCCAATTCAAAAAACTGTTTGCTGATTTTATCAACTTCATCCAGAATTAGGATACGCCCCAGGTGGAGCATATCATTAACAATTATCCAATAATAGATGCAGTCTTAACTCACATCTTCAGAACCATACTCAATTGTAAGGGTGTCGACTACCCTTTCTATTCCAAGGTGCCCACTGGGGTTGTCTTTACAGAACTTAGCACTCTATTGGCTCAAAACGTAATTTCATACAACAGCAACTGCTGGAAATTCGACGATTCGGATATGTTCTGTTATGAGCACGGATAAAACTAGATCTTCCTGGCCTACCTTTTGGACGGACCTGAGGTTCCTGACTAAGCATCTGCACGAGAATCTGGAGGAGCCTATGAATATGGAGAATATAACCAACATAATTCTTCCACTGGATATCAACCACAAGCCAGTTACATGAACTACGAGCCAACAAATTCCTACATGGATAAACCTTATGACTTCAATAGTTCTTATCAGCCCACTTCTTCAGTTGCCCCCATGAGCTATGACATAAATTCCTATCAACCAACATCTTCCTACGCAAAACAATAATATCAGAGCCTGTCTGATATGGCTAATAGGGTGGTTGTGGCTGAACCCAAGCATGATGTCTACTAAGCTCCCATTCGGAATACAGTTCCTGGTAATTAAGTCAAATAATCGATGATTAGTGTGACCTATGATTTTGTTGATTTCACAGGGGCCACTCAAGTCTACAAGGACAAAGTGCCTAGGAGGTAGCTTAGCGGTAGCAACTATCACGTTTCCTCTTTGGCTCAGCCTACCAAATAAAGCAACAAACCATTCACAGGTTTATAGAGTTACATGAACAGACCATAGGATGTATCAGTGTTGGTTAAAACCTCCCAGACAGACTACTATGATTCGAAGATAGACACTTTTAAACCATCTGCATTCGATACCTATATAAATGCTCCAAGCACAAGCAGCTACGCCCCTATCCCGACGTACACTGCTCCTATCCCGACGTACATTGCTCCTATCCCGACGTACACTTCCCCAGAGATAATAATACCCAAATATACTCCCCCAGAAATATCTATTCCCTCGTACAACCCAGCACCCCTAAACCTGAATTTAACCAATGACTTAGGGTTAGGTATGTTTAAATCAGCAACAGTATAGTCTTCATTCAGAACAACTGAACCCTACCGACCCTAAATTCTAATTACTGCTCAGTCCACATTTATATCCCCACCAGCAACGGACGCATTCCAGCTGGGTACCTTCGACATTCCAAGCTATCAACCCAAAAAGCTTTAAACTTACAATCAAAAGCCTCTTAACTAATCGATAGCAGTCGAAACTCTCGCATACTCTCGGCAAGAACCAAGATTCGATATAGGATTATCTAGCGCGATTTCCCCACTCTACACCCCTCCAGAAATAGTCGCAAGTGCAGTGCAAATAAACACATCAGGAGACGGATTGGTGGGGGACTACTACAACGACTTTACAGCGGACAAACTACTGGGATCAGTCATCTAGCCTCACCGATCGAAAGTGATCCAGATAAAAACTAGGGTCAGAGGGTGGAAGCGAAGCAATATTTCCAGTTTGAACAACTTCGCATCAGCAGTTTATAAAGTCAAATGATAAAGCTTCATTAAATAATTATATGAACAGAAGCATTAACAAACATTCGCCCACTTACACTCGCAAATCCAGGCTCTCACGCACTAAGCACAGCCTTATTGACACTGACTCTCAGACATTTATAACTGCCCATATTAGCAAATAACCTAAATGGATGGCCACTCCCGAAACCAAGATAAGAAACAATAGGAGGATAAGTTAAAACAAGTCCGTGTACATAACCACTTCCACCATAAAGAGACGCCCTAGTACTTCGTTCACCACTCCTTATAATAGATCGAGAGCACACACTATCCATAACCTAAGCTATAACACCTCTGGAGCCTCAGTTGAGTATGATAATAAATTAAAAAGAATCCTGGTGGACCCACCCAGGTAACTGAGAATGTTCCAAAATAGACATTCAGCCGTTACGCTTGAGAAATCTGAGTAATAGCAGGCAATAGAAGAGGCTCTGGTGTAGATTTAACGGTAAAAAGTGTACCACAAACGATTCATATAGTTAATGACTAAGAAATTTGTCGATAGATACCCTGAAAATAAACCCAAACTCAGATAATTATGCAAGGTTTAGAAATTCTACACTGAAATCGCCCAGGAAAACTGTGATAGCATGCCCCAGTACTTCGAATACTCCAGTTCCTTTTATAGCAAAAGC
The DNA here is from genome assembly GCA_028571205.2 of Hydropsyche betteni. NCBI lineage: Eukaryota > Metazoa > Arthropoda > Insecta > Trichoptera > Hydropsychidae > Hydropsyche > Hydropsyche betteni. Next base: position 5,755 of record JAOXNN020203172.1, on the reverse strand, counting down.
AAGCAGAAATGTTTCAAGGAAGTTGAGGACTTGAGGAACAGCAGAGAGGATGAGTACGAGCTTCCGGAGAAGAAATACTTTACTTATTTCGACTATGTGGCAGATACATAGGCGAAGAAGAATTTCGAAGGAACTGCTAAGAGTAAAACTAACATAAAAGGTATAGGGTTACTGAAATCGAAGGAAAAGATACTGTCCCTGTGGAAACATGGAACTCGGCAACAAGAGGATGCCAAAGCCCTCATAGATTACATTTTAAAAGGGAAGAAGCTAGCTTGATTTTAATATTGACGTTCAATAATTGAATGCGTATTCAATGATCCTTAGAAATTTAGGTAAACTAAAGGACTAATTTATAATTTACTCCCATCAGAATATTTAAAGTTATTAAACGTAATTTCTGGTAGATCCTTCCTTATAAATTAAATGGAACCCCAACTCTCGCAGTTCTAACAACTCCCCTCTGATGTCATCTTCAAACCTGTGCCTGCCTTCTAACTCACCTTTCTCAATCTCAATGTTGTAGCTAAAGTACGCGAAAAGATTAGAGACCCGATGACTGGCAAAAATAAAAAAGTCAAGGTCAACAAAACCATTTTGGATAACGCATCAGGTATCTTCTCACCGAACACCTTCACTGCTATTATTGGACCATCTGGTTGTGGCAAAACAACTCTCCTTAACATTCTATCCGGTAGGTTATTGTCGCAGAATCTAAAACTCAGTGGAAATCTATTTGTCAACAAAAGAGATACGAAGGATATGAACATCTATGGTGAAAGAATTGGGTATGTTATGCAGCAAGACATCCTGTTGGCGACGTTTACCCCAAGAGAGTGTTTCACCTTTGTTGCTAATATGCGACTCAGCGATCTCACCCGAGTTGAGAGGAAAAACAAAGTTGAGGAGACTATCCAGGCTCTCGGGCTGAGAAAGTGTGCAGATACCTTTGTTGGTAATGAAATGATTAGGGGGATCTCAGGTGGAGAGAAGAAAAGAACCTCTATTGGGGTTGAGCTTCTGATCAATCCTTGCATACTCTATCTAGACGAACCGACAACAGGGCTCGATTCAACAACAGCCCTTAATGTCATTAATTTCTTGAACAAACTAGCCAAAAAAGGAAGAACCGTTATCTCAACAATCCATCAGCCATCTTCTTAGATATTCGCCCAGTTCGATAGGCTCATGATTATGGTCCAAGGGCATATTGTATATCAAGGCGACTCTAAATTTTCAAGGATGTATTTTCAAAGAATTGGATTCCCAGTACCTCGAAACTCCAACCCAACAGACTATTACATGAAAATCATGAACAAAGAAGGATTGTAGATGAATTATCTAGCGAGGGGAGTGACTGTGCCATAATAAAGGATTAAATTAGAGTTCAGCCAGCTTATTTAGTTCTTTAGGTAGAGATACCGATAGAACCCTCCTGCAATAAACCCGGTACTATAATAGCCTATGACCAGATCAGGTGGAAAAGGTTACTTACCATTCGTTGGTCAGGTGTATTATATTACTCAAAGAAGTTTGAAAAGTCAGTTCAGAAACCCCATGGATTTAACTCTCCGTGCAGTTCAAATAATATTCCAGGCAATTATTGGAATTATTTTATTTTATAAAAAGGGTTAACAGACTTTCAACATCATTCAAAACGTAGAGGGTGCTATCTTCTACATGTTGTCCTGCATCATATTCGCAGGAATATTTGCTAATCTTGCAGCGTTCAATTTATAGAGAGCAGTGTTTCTGAGATAAAGAATGAGCAATACCTACAGTACATTCACATTCTTCATTGGAAGGACTATTGCAGCTATCCCCCTAGATTTGTTCATGCCATTTCTCTTCATAGTTGTTTTCTACTTCCCTGTGCATCTAGTCAACAAAGCCGCAACATTCTTCTGGGCAGTACTCATAACATAAGATATTTACTTCATAAGTGCTTCTTACGGTCTTCTTCTTTCGGCACTCTTCAAAGACATTGAAGTGGTTATGGCTCTCGTACCAATAGTTATTATTCCGCTTATGCTTGTGGGAGGTTTCTTCTCAAATCTGAACAACGTTCCAAAGATATTTTATCCCCTAGAATACATATCTATGTTCAAGTACGGATTCCAAGCATACATCCAGAACAACTATCGTTATAAAAATCCCACTGACTGTATTGACGGAACACAGTGCGATATATTGTAGACCAAATATAGATTTAAGGTAAAGATCTGAAATAACTTAGGAAGCATTTTGGCTCAGTTTGTTACTCATGCTTGTTATTGGAGTCGCTATGAGACTCTTAGCCTTGCTAGCGCTACAATTCCTTCACAACCCTAGGAGAATGAAGCTTAAAGACGGCCAGGGTAAATTAGCGCCTCCCCAACAAGCAATTGCTTACCCATCAGCAGCCCTACAGCCACAGTTAGTTTCGAACGTTCGATTAATGGGTAGTGCTGCTGGCAGCCCAGGGTACCCTCCTGCTATGTATCAGGGGTATCCACAGATGGTTGCGCAGTCCCCTTATCCACAAGTTCAATACTCCCAAAACCCCATCCCAATGGTTCAATACGGAGCACCTTCGCCTGTTCCCTACTCAAACCATCAGTTGTATTATGCTTGAAATTATGTGATATGATGTGCATACTTGATAAATTTGTAATGGATGTGAGATCAATCATTTAGGGTACTCGATTCCCCTTCGACCTTGCATACCTAGCACAAAATTATTTAGCTAAGTATTTATTGAGAAAACACTACGTCTATGGGCTTAAGGCACTTGTAGCACACACCAGAGGCAATATCGCTTTTCTCACTGCTTTTATTTATGAATGGCTTTCTTTCAGTTTAGCGCTTGTTCTTCAACACGCACTCCGAGTAGAAGAATAGGGCCCCTGATACTACCAAGGATACTCCGAAAAAGGCAAATACATACTTCAGATCGTTCCACAGAGTGTTTGAAGACTAAGACGTTTCCGGTATTTACTCTTCAGGTTTTAAGTAAAAGACTCTTTGGTCAATAATGCTTTCTTTGGGAATCGGGAAGGCTATTATAGCGAAGTTTCTTTAGAACTAATCCTTAAAAGCTACTATCTGGCTATCTGTGTAAAACTTGCCCGAAGAATTATAACTGTAGATTCCTTTGATTCCTGTAAAATATGTGCATTAGCTACTATGTTCTATGTTTTGGTAGGGCTTAACATTGTATTTCTCTATCCTTTTGCAAGTGGGGTGTTGTGCATAGGGGGTTTAGTGCATCATAACTATCAGGAAATCCACCCAGTCACCATTATCGAATGCAGTCTAACTCTTTGAATGGTCCATCCTTCCGTTGTGCATGTGCATGTAGTGGATAGGGTACATCCTAGCTTCAGGGACTATCATGTAAGTAAAACCACTGGTCAACTCAAAATTTGTGAAAGAAATCGGATAGAAGAGCAGTAGATGAGGGTTGTCGAGATCCATACTCTTGGGCTAGAAGTGTATTTGAAATGACTCGATTCGAAGCCTGACTACTTGCAATCCCAGTGATTTAGGCAGCACCATATAGTCAATTACAGCCTCTTTGAGTTTTCCTGTTGGCCAGTTCTGTCCAAATACAAAGGTTAGTGTATCTTTGTCTGTCGATATTGAAGGGGTGAGAGTGTAGTTCATAAACCAAGTGAACTCCCCCTCACTTATAATATCCCGAAAAGCATAAATGATGATCGGCTAAGATAGGTGTGGGATCTAAACGCTCATGGTGCGGTTGTATGTTTACTAATTGAGGAGAAGCGAAGCGGTAAATCCCATATTGGAGTCAGCTGAGGTAAGAGCGAGGAGAAATGTTATGATAACCGACCCGACTAGATAAAAGTTTGCCATTTGGTTTGTGACTTAAATAATGCTGAGTTTAAAGTGCGGGGATTCTACCTTTAAAATATTTACAGTATTTATTTATGATACCCAAAGAATAGCTGACAGCATTGATAGCATTCTCGTGGGAGAGTCCCTTAGTGGATATCTACAAAAACCCTCGAAGTGATTATGGATATTCAGATTCCTAGCCATCGCTACAATAACAAGCTATCTCAAGGAACAACTCGCCAAGAATTCAACCTGTTAGGCTGTTAGCGCAAGACAACTTGCCGACAACTGAACCTCGAACTAGATAGCTAATAGATGATTAGGAACACTAAATTAGGCCAACAAAGAAAAAAGCAGAAGGTTAAACTAAGAAATAAACCTCTGGGTTTTTGGAGCCTACCTCTCTACAGAAAGACTAAAGCAAAAGAGAACACTTAGAATAAGTGCTGTCTAAAGAGAACTACATTTTTAGATTGTCAACATTTTACGATTATACCAAGGAAACAATAAAAGAGAAAGGAATGAAGGAAATAGAAGCGATAAGAAACAGAATATGATACAGTATCGGAAATAAATTAACCACCAAAACTTACGATGAAAATTAACCCAACATATTTGGAAGCCTTCTCTTGCCTAATGCCTGCCTGATATTGTCTCATCGTTGCCTGCAGTGTCTGCTTGTTCAGTTGTCTCTTGTCATTTATGTTGTGCATCGTTCACTAAACTCCTTTAAAAGGTGGGTCTTTTTCGTGATGATGAATGTGTTATACTAATACATTCTGAGGCAAATCACTGATGCCTATTTTTTATCGCGTTAGCAACAACATAACATTTCTGTTTGTGCGTCAGACTTGTTAGTTTGTTGTGTTTACACACACTTCTTGCCCGTTGCTAATCAACCTTTAGATCTTTGTCTGCTGCTACGGAGCTCTCGCATCAACCACCGCAACGGCACACGCGAAAAGAATAAACAAAAAATGGCTAAGAAGAATCATCACAGATGAAGTATGAGTATGGGATAGATTAGCCCATTCAATAATCGAAAATTATTGATTAATCATGAATACAGAACCCATTTGGCATTCGTGCTTTGTTCGATAGTCATATTAATTTGTCAAAAAACAATGAAGGATACTATGTTCTCAGCAATCTACTGTCTTGGTTTTATACTCTTCGCCTTTACTGCCAGTGGACTCGGTGCTCTCATTCCTGTCAAGGCAGACGACCTGAAGATTCCAGAAACAGACTTCGGACTGCTCTTTGTTTTTAAAGGTGCAGGTGGCTTTTTGGGAGGACTCATTGGGCTCACTATCGAGAAGTTTCTGCACCTGCACACTGCAATGGGCTTTGGCTACGTACTGATGGGACTCTCATCATTGGCCATCTATATGACAGACAGTCTGTTCGTGATGGAACTTATGTTCCTGCTTCTGGAGATCGGGGGAATGGCCATCAATATCTGCAGCACAGTATGTCTCATCCGTATCTATAACAAAAAAGCCTAAGCGTGGATCAAGTCGTTGCACCTCTCCTACGGGGTAGGTTCCTTCATCACTCCGCTTCTCATCAGGGAGATCGGTATGGCCTCTTACTCGCTTTACGCAGGACTAGCTGTTCCTTTTGCGTTGTTCATGTTTCTAACGGAGGAGAAACTGCAGATAGAAACCAACGAGCCACAGGAGATGAGAGAAGAGGGTTCTCCAACATAACAGCAGACCCAGTCCTCCTTACCTGCTGCTAACTCGATTCCTTCTAGCTTCGACTTGCTGCTGGCTATGTTTATGCTTCTGTTGACTGGCAGCTAGGGGTCGTTTGGAGGTTGGATCAGCACGTACGCAACCATGAACAACATCGCCACTAAACAAGCTCTGCTATCAACTAGCGTTTTCTGGGTATCTATGACTGTGGGCAGGGCACT